>JAFEUB010000185.1:737500-755000 GCA_024529925.1 Ophthalmolycus amberensis
TCCTGGATGTCCAACCAGAACCACCGCAGGTGGCGTGGCCTGAGGAGATCTCGACGAATCAACAAGAAGCACTAGAGAGCGAGTCGTCCGCTGACTCGGCACAAAGACGGCCAGGAAGAGGTTCATATATGCAAAGTGACGAAAAGGTTTGAATGTTTTGACACGAAGGCAAACTTTAAAACGCTGTCGAGGAAAAAGGACAGAAAGTGAACGTTTATTTGATCTTTTCACCAGCAAATCACCAAAAACTGAACCAGCTGCAGGCCGACATGTGAACTCTCATCTCTGGAGGACCAACGGAGTAAACACACAAAAATCTAAAAAGAGAGCTGTTGCTGTATAAACTGGAGGTCTGGGGTCTTCAGGGACCACTGGAGGTCTGGGGTCTTCAGAGGTTCCTGGAGGTCTGGGGTCTTCAGGGGCCACTGGAGTTCTGGGGTCTTCAGAGGTTCCTGGACGTCTGTGGTCTTCAGGGGTTCCTGTAGGTCTGTGGTCTTCAGGGGATCCTGGAGGTCTGTGGTCTTCAGGGGATCCTGGACGTCTGTGGTCTTCAGGGGTTCCTGGACGTCTGTGGTCTTCAGGGGTTCCTGGAGGTCTGGGTCTTCAGAGGTTCCTGGACGTCTGTGGTCTTCAGGGGTTCCTGGACGTCTGTGGTCTTCAGAGGTTCCTGGACGTCTGTGGTCTTCAGGGGTTCCTGGACGTCTGTGGTCTTCAGGGGTTCCTGGAGGTCTGGGTCTTCAGGGGATCCTGGAGGTCTGTGGTCTTCAGGGGATCCTGGAGTTCTGGGGTCTTCAGAGGTTCCTGGACGTCTGTGGTCTTCAGGGGTTCCTGGACGTCTGTGGTCTTCAGGGGTTCCTGGACGTCTGTGGTCTTCAGGGGTTCCTGGACGTCTGTGGTCTTCAGGGGTTCCTGGACGTCTGTGGTCTTCAGGGGTTCCTGGACGTCTGTGGTCTTCAGGGGTTCCTGGAGGTCTGGGTCTTCAGAGGTTCCTGGAGGTCTGTGGTCTTCAGGGGTTCCTGTAGGTCTGTGGTCTTCAGGGGATCCTGGAGGTCTGTGGTCTTCAGAGGTTCCTGGAGGTCTGTGGTATTCAGAGGTTCCTGGAGGTCTGGGTCTTCAGGGGTTCCTGGAGGTCTGTGGTCTTCAGGGGTTCCTGGAGGTCTGTGGTCTTCAGAGGTTCCTGGAGGTCTGGGTCTTCAGAGGTTCCTGGATGTCTGTGGTCTTCAGAGGTTCCTGGAGGTCTGGGTCTTCAGGGGTTCCTGGAGGTCTGGGTCTTCAGGGGATCCTGGAGGTCTGTGTCTTTAGGGGCCCAGTATCTCCTCCCACTATGTTACTGGTCCACCTCTGTGCTGACGGTCTTCCAGTCTGAACGTTTGTCGGACGTTCTTTCAGCGCTTTGAAGCTGTGGATCCTGGACTCTGCTCCGTGGCCGCTGAGGCTCATGGGTACTGTAGTCTCAGAGACGTCTGGACCAGGAGAGAAGAGTCGTGTGATTGGACGAGCTGTGTTTGTTTGTGGTGAAAATGTAAACAAAAGCTTTAAGGAAGAGTTGATGTTTAATGTCTGAAGCAGTTTAGATTTAACCCGAAACTCTAATAAAATAAAGATGAATGAATTAAATATCGTTGAATGTTTAACAGTAAGTGACATTCCTCGCACTTTGAGTTAAGTAACACATTTTTAATATATTTTTATTTTATTAAAATATGGTAATTTATGTGTTTTTATGTCCTTTTATTTATTGTTTTTGTATTTTTTTATGTTTGTGTGCGAGAGAAAAAAAGAAAAGAGAGCGCGCGCACTCTGCTGTGTCTGTGTCCGTCTCGGGTACGCGCACGCGATAACGTGCGTTAATACGTGGCGGTTCCTTCAGATGTCGCTGAGAGCCAATCAGATGCGTCCAGGTCACAGGCGCCGTGTTCGTAGCAGGAGACAAGATGGCGGCCGCGAGGAACGGAAAGAACGGACTCCTGGAGAAAGTGAGCGATAACAGTTTGATTTGTTTGAGTGAGATGTGAAGAGAAGCTCCGGAGCTCATTGTTCACACGGTCACAGCGGGGGGTCAGCTCTCTGTGAGCCGGATAGCTCCGGGCCGCTGTTAGCCAGCTAAGCTAAGCTAACAGGCTAAATTACATATATTTAACGTTAGGAGTTCAAATGAAACTGTTCACTAACAGGTGAAGCTTTGTGTGAGTCTGCTGCCGGTTACTTAGACAGAAGCTGCTCAGGCTGCTGCACCAGACCCGTTAAACTGTGGTGTGTGTGTGTGTGCGTGCGTGTGTGTGTGTTTAATAAGATCCAAAGATTACAAATCATCACGTTTTAACTTAGTTTAAAAAGTTCATCTAAAATTTGAATAAATATTATTTTATTTAAGTCATATTTACAGTTCAAGAGTTAATATAATATATAATATATCCTAATAATACTGATAACAATGAATCTGTTTCAGTGGCGGATCGATGAGAAACCAGTGAAAATAGATAAATGGGACGGAGCCGCTGTGAAGAACTCGCTGGATGACGCTGCGAAGAAGGTCAGCTTTTATTGTGAAAGGTCGTCTGTTATCATTATGAGTCACAATTGTTCATCAGTAACCAGTCGGCCCCCTTCAGGTGCTGCTGGAGAAGTACGGTTACGTGGAGACCTTCGGGCTGGTGGACGGTCGTCTGGTCATCTGCACCGTCTCCTGTCTGTTCGCCATGCTGGCTCTGGTCTGGGACTTCCTGCACCCGTTCCCAGAGTCCAGGCCCGTCCTGGCCTGCTGCGTCATCTCATATCCTTCTGAGGCACCGAGACCACCTGGTCTCAGGTCCCTGTTCTGGTCTCGGGTCCCTGGTCCTGTAAGAGAGTGATGATGTGGTCTCTGTGGTGTTGTTGGGATCTAAAGGAGCGCGTTTGAGATATCAGCAAACATGAAAAACTAAATTGACGTCAACAGAATTATCAATGTCAGTAAGATTATTACTGCTAACAGCAGCCTGAGATCAGGGAGCAGCAACCAAACTATGAGCTACGTCTCGTAATTAGTGGACAGATGAGAAACTACTTCAAGGTGTGGCGGATAAACACGACAAAATATGACCGGCATGGAAACAAATATAAAATGCATAAAAACTACAACTCACAATAAGATAGATAGATAGATATGTACTTTATTTATCCCCAGGGGGAAATTTGTATCAGGCTGAATCAGTGGAGCCCTGAACTTATTTCTCTGCAACGAGACGGTTCATCTGGGGTAACGGGAGACAACGACACCCGCAGTCTGTTCCTCATGTCCAGTCTGTAGTTTATCTACTCCGTCGTTTAGTTTAGATTGCCGTCACTGCAGAACATCCTGCTTCACAGAGAGGATGTGTGAAATGGAAGCAGGGTGTTCAGTGCTTTAGTGGCGATCTCAGGATATTCAGTCTTGATTTTAATCAAACACCAGCAGAGTTGTTATCTTTAAGGCCACCGTCATTTACAACCTCCAGCAGCTGGTCTTCTGTCGCCACATGTTCTGCAGAGCGGGTTAGACGTCAGAATCACTCCTGATGTTTAATCAGACTGCTGATGTCTGTTACATGAAGATTTATTTTTCTTGGAAGTTGTCGCTCTTCTTCTGTCTCCTTCGTGGCCTTTCCTCTTTGCAAAGAAGCTCTCCAAAAGTGTTTTACTCATTTTCGATAGTTTTCGGGCTTAATTTTTGAGGTAACGTATCACGTGACCGAGACAAACGTCTTGACATGTCAAGAGGAACAGGTGGATGAAATTGCGAGAGAATCCGGTCATTTTTCAAAATAAAACTTCTTTCAGACTCTGATAATCAATAAAACAGAAATAATATAATATTTATTCTTTCTGTGCGGCCCGGTACCAAATAACCCGGTGGTTGGGGACCACTGCTGTAGACCTTTTGACTTTCTCTGTTCAGGACCAACGTTCTCTGTTCAGGACCAAGGTTCTCTGTTCAGGACCATGGTTCTCTGTTCAGGACCAAGGTTCTCTGTTCAGGACCAAGGTTCTCTGTTCAGGACCAAGGTTCTCTGTTCAGGACCATGGTTCTCTGTTCAGGACCATGGTTCTCTGTTCAGGACCAAGGTTCTCTGTTCAGGACCAACGTTCTCTGTTCAGGACCAAGGTTCTCTGTTCAGGACCAAGGTTCTCTGTTCAGGACCATGGTTCTCTGTTCAGGACCAACGTTCTCTGTTCAGGACCAACGTTCTCTGTTCAGGACCATGGTTCTCTGTTCAGGACCAAGGTTCTCTGTTCAGGACCAAGGTTCTCTGTTCAGGACCATGGCTCTCTGTTCAGGGCCATGGTTCTCTGTTCAGGGCCATGGTTCTCTGTTCAGGACCAAGGTTCTCTGTTCAGGACCAAGGTTCTCTGTTCAGGACCAAGGTTCTCTGTTCAGGACCAAGGTTCTCTGTTCAGGACCAACGTTCTCTGTTCAGGACCAACGTTCTCTGTTCAGGACCAAGGTTCTCTGTTCAGGACCAAGGGTCTCTGTTCAGGACCAAGGGTCTCTGTTCAGGACCAAGGGTCTCTGTTCAGGACCAAGGTTCTCTGTTCAGGACCAAGGTTCTCTGTTCAGGACCAAGGTTCTCTGTTCAGGACCAAGGTTCTCTGTTCAGGACCATGGTTCTCTGTTCAGGACCATGGTTCTCTGTTCAGGATCATGGTTCTCTGTTCAGGACCATGGTTCTCTGTTCAGGACCATGGTTCTCTGTTCAGGACCATGGTTCTCTGTTCAGGACCATGGTTCTCTGTTCAGGACCAAGGTTCTCTGTTCAGGACCAACGTTCTCTGTTCAGGACCAACGTTCTCTGTTCAGGACCATGGTTCTCTGTTCAGGACCAACGTTCTCTGTTCAGGACCAAGGTTCTCTGTTCAGGACCAAGGTTCTCTGTTCAGGACCAAGGTTCTCTGTTCAGGACCAACGGTTCTCTGTTCAGGACCAACGTTCTCTGTTCAGGACCAAGGTTCTCTGTTCAGGACCATGGTTCTCTGTTCAGGACCATGGTTCTCTGTTCAGGACCATGGTTCTCTGTTCAGGACCAAGGTTCTCTGTTCAGGACCATGGTTCTCTGTTCAGGACCATGGTTCTCTGTTCAGGACCAACGTTCTCTGTTCAGGACCAACGTTCTCTGTTCAGGACCAAGGTTCTCTTCCAACCGTGTTCTAGTAAATACTGAATCACGTGAAGATGAGTTTGTGTTGATGAGTCTGAATGTTACTCTAACGCGGCGTCATACAGAGGACGGGTGATGATGTCATGGTGTCTGTTCCCTAACTGCCCCCCCTCCATCACGTACTTCATCATGATGGGGATCCTGACCCTCTACACCTCCTACAAGGAGAAGAACATCTTCCTGGTGTCTCTGCAAAAGGATCCAGCTGGAATGGATCCGGATCACATGTGGCAGCTCTCCTCCTCCCTCAAACGGTCTGAATCCTTTACCCAGCATGCACTCTGATGATGGAGTCCTCACACACACACACATCCCAGATCAGACTCTGCTAGTTATGAACTCCAACTATAAAAGTGTACTTTGTGTCTCAGTACATCTACAACTATAGAAACCTAACGTGTACTCTGTGTCTCAGGTTTCTATAGTTGTAGATGTACTAACGTGTACTCTGTCTCAGGTTTCTATAGTTGTAGATGTACTAACGTGTACTCTGTGTCTCAGGTTTCTATAGTTGTAGATGTACTAACGTGTACTCTGTGTCTCAGGTTTCTATAGTTGTAGATGTACTAATGTGTACTCTGTGTCTCAGGTTTCTATAGTTGTAGATGTACTAACGTGTACTCTGTCTCAGGTTTCTATAGTTGTAGATGTACTAACGTGTACTCTGTGTCTCAGGTTTCTATAGTTGTAGATGTACTGACGTGTACTCTGTGTCTCAGGTTTGATGACCAGTACTCTCTCAGAGTTTCCTTCTCTGATGGAAAGTCGAGGAACTTCCGTGAAGCCGAGTTCACGAAGTCTGTGTCAGCGTTCTTCGATGAGAACGGGACTTTGTCTATGGACCAGTTTGAGAAGAGCGTTTCTAAACTTCACGACACGCTGGCCTCCGACAAGAAGACCAAATAACCACTGGATCAATACGTCAGTACATCGATACATGAGTACATCGATACATGAGTACATCGATACATGAGTACATCGATACATTAGTACATCGATACATTAGTACATCGATACATTAGTACATCGATACATTAGTACATCGATACATTAGTACATCGGTACATCGGTACATTGGTACATTGGTTACATCGGTACATTGGTACATCGATACGTTAGTACATTGGTTACATTGATACATTGGTTACATCGGTACATTGATACGTTGATAAATCGATACGTTGGTACATTGGTAAATTGATACATTGGTACGTTGATACATTGATACATCGATACGTTGGTACATTGGTACGTTGATACATTGATACATCGATACGTTGGTACATTGATACATCGATACGTTGGTACATTGATACGTCGATACGTGGGTACATTGATACGTCGGTACGTTGATACATTGATACGTCGATACGTTGGTACATTGATACATCGATACATTGGTACATTGATACATCGGTACGTTGATACATTGATACATCGATACGTTGGTACATTGATACGTCGATACGTTGGTACATTGATACATCGGTACGTTGGTACATTGATACGTCGGTACATTGGTACATTGGTACATCGATACATCGGTACATTGGTACGTTGGTACATCGATACGTTGATACATTGATACATCGATACGTTGGTACATTGATACGTCGATACGTTGGTACATTGATACGTCGGTACGTTGGTACATTGATACGTCGATACGTTGATACATTGATACATCGATACATCGATACGTTGGTACATCGATACGTCGATACGTTGGTACATCGATACGTCGATACGTTGGTACATTGATACGTCGGTACGTTGATACATTGATACATCGATACGTTGGTACATCGATACGTCGATACGTTGGTACATTGATACGTCGGTACGTTGATACATTGATACATCGATACGTTGGTACATTGATACATCGATACGTTGGTACATTGATACATCGGTACATTGATACATTAGTACAGTGATACATTCGTACAGTGATACATCGGTACAGTGATACATCGGTACGTTGGTACATCGATACGTTGGTACATCGATACGTTGGTACATCGATACGTTGGTACATCGATACGTTGGTACATTGATACGTTGGTACATCGATACGTTGGTACATCGGTACATTGATACATTGGTACATCGATACGTTGGTATATCGATACGTTGGTACATTGATACGTTGGTACGTTGGTACATCGATACGTTGGTACATCGGTACGTTGGTACATCGATACGTTGGTACATTGGTACATTGGTACATTGATACATTGGTACATTGGTACGTTGGTACATCGATACGTTGGTACATTGATACGTTGGTACGTTGATACATTGATACATCGATACGTTGGTACATTGATACATCGATACATTGGTACATTGATACATCGGTACATTGATACATTAGTACAGTGATACATTCGTACAGTGATACATCGGTACGTTGGTACATCGATACGTTGGTACATTGATACGTTGGTACATCGATACGTTGGTACATCGCTACGTTGGTACATTGATACGTTTGGTACATCGATACGTTGGTACATCGGTACATTGATACATTGGTACATCGATACGTTGGTACATCGATACGTTGGTACGTTGGTACATCGATACGTTGGTACATCGATACGTTGGTACATTGATACGTTGGTACGTTGGTACATTGATACGTTGGTACATTGATACGTTGGTACATCGGTACGTTGGTACATCGATACGTTGGTACGTTGGTACATTGATACGTTGGTACATTGATACGTTGGTACATTGATACGTTGGTACATCGATACGTTGGTACATCGGTACGTTGGTACATCGATACGTTGGTACATCGATACGTTGGTACATTGATACGTTGGTACATTGGTACATAAGTATAGTGATTTTCAACCGCTGTGCCGTGAGAGATCGTTAGGTGTGTCGTGGGAAAAAGTCCAATTTCACTTCATCAGTCAAATAAAACATTATTTAGTTGCTGCAAATACTTTGCCATTGTTGAGCGTCTGATCTGTAATATAGTAGCTGGCTAAGTAATAGATACTCTTCCATGCCAGTGGGGGGCAGTAGGTAGCGCAGTAATGACCGTGTTCATGTAGGACAGTAGAATGAAATGATGGGAGAGGTTGAGGTGACAAGACGAACAGCGATTGAGAAATATTTGAAAAGGAAAAATGCAGACTCTGAATTGGGCCCTGGACAACATAACCCAGATGACAAGCGGAGTAAGGATCAACACATTGAGAGACTTGTCATTAAATTGTCAGCATACTGTATATCAGACATCTCAAGCTCAAATATTCGGACCCTCGGTACAATTATATCCGGCCCGCGAGAATCATATGTCTATCATAACTAGCCCGCCACACCACAGAGGTCCGGGACGCAAAGTGTCGATGTGAGCTGGCTTTATGTGCAACATAACGAAGCATCTCCAGCTTCAGGGACGGACGTGTGACCACAGACATGTGTGATGCAGTGAGAGCTTTCCAGGCCAAGCTGCG
Organism: Ophthalmolycus amberensis; assembly: GCA_024529925.1. NCBI lineage: Eukaryota > Metazoa > Chordata > Actinopteri > Perciformes > Zoarcidae > Ophthalmolycus > Ophthalmolycus amberensis. The sequence continues at coordinate 746,151 of JAFEUB010000185.1, forward strand.
CCTGTGGGAGACTCGGATGCAGAACGGAAACTTGGGTCACTTTCCGTGTTGCTAAACCGAGTCTTCACCGCTGTGTTCCCGACTGCTCATTGTGCTGATAAACTGGGCGCACTTGGCGCAGAGTTCATTCGGCGATTTGCCGATTTTGCAGCTCAGAAATTTAAATTTTAACTGCTCAGCAATCCATGTGTAGTGACACACTCAAGGCAAAGTATGACTCTGAGGGCGCTGCACAGTTTCCAAGCTTCATCCCCGAATCGAAAGAAACGGGATTAGACCGTAGGATTTAGTTGTTAGTAGGTGTTGTTTAGGTTTATTTCTTCAGTTATTTTTATATATATATATATATATATATATATATATTATTTTATTATCAGAACAGTGAACCCTGAAAATGCACACTCCGGTACAGTAGGTGGCGGTATGCACTATGCAAGTTGGTTGCCAGCCGCCAATGGAATTTAAAGAAGAAGAAGCCGCTACATGTAGCCTATAGCTTCTTGTCACCGTCTATGTACTTTAATAACAAATGCCACACATATTACGGTAATCAGCGTTGCATGTGTGTCTGACCTAAATACCTTTTGTTGTTCAGTCTTTGTTCATCCTGCATCGCTCTGTTCTGTTCTTTAATGTAACGTTACTGGAGCACAGAGCCTCTCACAGCTGTGAGCAGACTGTCAGCGAGCTTTACCCAGCATGCAGTTCGGCGGAGAAATTTTTTTCAATTATTAGTGCTACAAATTGTTTATCTGTCACAAACTGTTGAGTCGTGGTGTTTTGCCCTGTTAAAGAGCGTTAGTTGTGGGTTCATTGTTATAATAATTGTTATAAAGTAAACCATGAGTAGGGTTCCCTCTCAATACATTAAGACAACTAGCTCCGTCCGTAGCACTCCTAGCGGCGAACAATATATTCTGCTGCCTGTTGAAGAGCAGCAGAAGTTGTTTCGGCTGTGCACCGGTATGATGGTATATGGAAAATTCATATCGTACGGGAAATTGAAACCGGTATACCGCCCAGCCCTAACTCGCAGCCAAGAAAAGATGCCAAACATCTGGCTCTGGTACATATGCATAAAATAATGTAGCCTCCCTAAACATGTATTCTTTTTGCACTTTGTCCAATATCCCTTCTCTCCTGTTTATTGAATGGTGACTCTATTTGGCCGTCAACGTAGTCCCAATTTCTTACGTAGTCCCTCTCTGTGATTGAGTTTCACACCCCTGCATATCTGCTGTATTATGCTAAAAGCTGTCATTTTGTATCTTCTTTGGTTGTTGGTGTGCCGCAGGATTCGTTTAATGTAAAAAATGTGCCGCAGCTCAGAAAAGGTTGAAAAACACTGCATCAGAACATCGATACATGGATACATTAGTACATTAAGTAGTTTGTTTTCAAATGAAGTCGCTGAATCTCAGTTAAAGTTTGTTTTTATTTGTTCTCATGACGTCATCGTTTCCTGTTAAAGGGGCTCCTGGTGGTGCGTTCAAGGACGCTCAGAGATTTGAGAGTCGATCTCAGCTGCAACGCTCAAACTTTAATAACTAATAACTTCTCTGTTTCTCTCAGAATCACAACAACCCTTCAGACCGGATGTTTTCCACCAATCACAACGTGACATCAGTGGTGGGCGGAGCCTCTAATGGAGCAGACTCGCCTATGAGGTCACATGGGTGGAAACGAGCTGCCTGATTGGTCACAGTGGCTTCCTGTGGCAACATCAGATTAGCGTCATTAGCATCTATCAGTGAAACAACCATGCTAACGTGTTGCTGCCTTACAACAGGAAGTGAGAACTTTACTTTGAATGTTTTTCTTTTCATTTCTCTGTAACGTCTGTGAGTTCGTGAATCATTAAAGATGGAGATTGTTACAGAAACACTTTTCACTGTTTATTCTGCAGAACCTCAGCTCATCCAGCAGGTGGAGCCGCTACTCCTCTGAACGCTGATCATCACTTCAGTACTTCTCTGTATCATGTTCTCCATAATAATAAGAATATTCAACATTTCAAATCACACAAGTATAATGACTTTATTTAATCTATAATATTACATCATCAGTTATCATTTATAAGAAACTAAAGCTTTCAGATAAATGAGACGTAGCAGAAAATAGAAATACTCAAGTAAAAGTACCTCAAAATGAAATACTATTTAATGTAATATATATATATATATATATTCATATTTATATTTAAATGTGTCTGTTTTGAGGCTCCAGACAGAAGTTCTGTGACATCAGATTAAATGAACGTTGAAACCAATTGTTACTGATCATTATTAATCAGTCAGTGCAGGGGGCGGGGTCAGTGTGTGTGGGTGGGGCCAGCAGGCAGACTTGTGTGTGTCGGTCAGCAGTGATCAGACGAGAGAAGCAGAGTCTCGCAGTGTTCTGTCTCTCAGTCATGGCCTGTCTCATGGCAGCCTGGTCCGTCCACAACCCCACCGTCACCAACTCCATCATCATGGTGAGTACAACTCATACTGGACAGCTATACTGGGACATAGTGGGGACCTACTGGACTCATACTGGAGCTATAGTGGGGACATAGTGGAGACATTCTGGAGCTATCGTGGAGACATTTTGGAGCTATAGTGGAGACATTGAGACATTCTGGAGCTATAGTGGGGACATAGTAGAGACATTCTGGAGCTATAGTGGGGACATTCTGGAGCTATAGTGAGGACATTCTGGAGCTATATTGGGGACATAGTGGAGACATTCTGGAGCTATAGTGGGGACATAGTGGAGACATTCTGGAGCTATAGTGGGGACATAGTGGAGACATTCTGGAGCTATAGTGGGGACAAAGTGGAGACATTCTGGAGCTATAGTGGGGACATAGTGGAATCATTCTGGAGCTATAGTGAGGACATAGTGGAGACATTCTGGAGCTATAGTGGGGACATCGTGGAGACATTCTGGAGCTATAGGGACATCGTGGAGACATTCTGGAGCTATAGTTGGGACATCGTGGAGACATTCTGGAGCTATAGGGACATCGTGGAGACATTCTGGAGCTATAGTGGGGACATAGTAGAGACATTCTGGAGCTATAGTGGAGACATTCTGGAGCTATAGTGGAGACATTCTGGAGCTATAGTGAGGACATCGTGGAGACATTCTGGAGCTATAGTTGGGACATCGTGGAGACATTCTGGAGCTATAGTTGGGACATCGTGGAGACATTCTGGAGCTATAGTTGGGACATCGTGGAGACATTCTGGAGCTATAGTTGGGACATCGTGGAGACATTCTGGAGCTATAGTTGGGACATCGTGGAGACATTCTGGAGCTATAGTGAGGACATCGTGGAGACATTCTGGAGCTATAGTTGGGACATCGTGGAGACATTCTGGAGCTTTAGTTGGGACATCGTGGAGACATTCTGGAGCTATAGTTGGGACATCGTGGAGACATTCTGGAGCTATAGTTGGGACATCGTGGAGACATTCTGGAGCTATAGTTGGGACATCGTGGAGACATTCTGGAGCTATAGGGACATCGTGGAGACATTCTGGAGCTATAGTGGAGATATTCTGGAGCTATAGTGGGGACATAGTAGAGACATTCTGGAGCTATAGTGGGGACATAGTAGAGACATTCTGGAGCTATAGTGGGGACATAGTGGAGACATTCTGGAGCTATAGTGGAGACATTCTGGAGCTATAGTGAGGACATTGTGGAGACATTGTGGAGCTATAGTGGGGACATTTTGGAGCTATAGTGGAGACATAGTAGAGACATTCTGGAGCTATAGTGGGGACATAGTATACATTCTGGAGCTATAGTGGGGACATAGTAGACATTCTGGAGCTATAGTGGGGACATTGTGGAGACATTTTGGAGCTATAGTGGAGACATAGTAGAGACATTGTGGAGCTATAGTGGGGACATAGTGGAGACATTCTGGAGCTATAGTGGAGACATTCTGGAGCTATAGTGAGGACATAGTAGAGACATTCTGGAGCTATAGTGGGGACATAGTAGACATTCTGGAGCTATAGTGGGGACATAGTAGACATTCTGGAGCTATAGTGGGGACATCGTGGAGACATTCTGGAGCTATAGTGGGGACATTCTGGAGCTATAGTGGGGACATAGTGGGGACATCGTGGAGACATTCTGAAGCTATATTGGGGACATAGTGGAGACATTCTGGAGCTATAGTAGGGACATAGTGGAGAAATTCTGGAGCTATAGTGGGGACATAGTGGAGATTATCTGTAATAATAACATTTATTCTAGTACAATAATAACATTTACTCTAGTACAATAATAACATGTATTTGACTACAGTAATAACATTTATTCTAGTACAATAATAACGTTTATTCTACTACAATAATGACATGTATTCTACTACAGTAATGATTATTCTAGTACAATAATAACATTTACTCGAGTACAATAATATGTATTCTAGTGCAATAATGACATTTATTCTACTACAGTAATATTTATTCTAGTACAATAATGACATATATTCTACTACAATAATAAATGTGATTCTACTACAATAATAACATTTATTCTAGTACAATAATGACATTTATTCTACTACAATAATAAATGTGATTCTACTACAATAATAACATTTACTCTAGTACAATAATAACATTTATTCTAGTACAATAATGACATTTATTCTAGTACAATAATGACATTTATTCTAGTACAATAATGACATTTATTCTAGTACAATAATAACATTTACTCTAGTACAATAATGACATTTATTCTAGTACAATAATAACATTTATTCTAGTACAATAATGACATTTATTCTAGTACAATAATAACATTTACTCTAGTACAATAATAACATTTATTCTAGTACAATAATGACATTTATTCTAGTACAATAATAACATTTATTCTAGTACAATAATGACATTTATTCTAGTACAATAATAACATTCATACTCAAGTATTATTCGGTACGATCCACTAAAGAAGCTTTAATAAAATGACTTCCTGTTTGTGCTCCAGGGCTGTGCAGCTGTCTGGTGATGATTCTTTTTGCGTCGGAGGTGAAACTTCATCATCTGTCCAATCGGATCTCCAACTTCAATGAGGAGAACTTTGTTTTCCACACGTACACTGAACGCTACGACCGGTCCTTCTGGCTCTTCTTCCTCGTCTTCCTCCTCCACGGACTTAACTTCTTGCTGATCCGACTTGCTGGAATCCAGTTCCCCTTCCAGGAGAGCAAAGACCCGGACCTCAGCGGGGGGGCGGCCGACCTCATGTACTGAGACCCGGAGTGAGACGGAAGCCTGTAAAGGACAAAAGACTGATGACTGATGATTAAAGTGTTATGGGGCGTTCACACCGGTCGCGTTGATTTTTTGACGCGCGTCGAGATTACATACAAAGTCTATGCACAGACGCGATGAGACTGGCGCGCCGCGATTTTGCGATGGCGCGGCCCGTTGGACGCGTTATTGCAGTGCGGTGGACGCGGTGGACGCGTTGGACGCCGCAAAATCGCCAACGCGCAAGTTGAAATTTTTCAACTTCTGCGAAATAATCGCGTGACGCTGTGGCGCGATAGCCTATCAGCGTTGAGTTGCTGCTCCCGTCATCAGTGCCGTAGCTCCTGCCGGTGCTGAATCACAAACAACAATGGAGGACAAATTAATAGTGGCGGTTTGTGGGTTCCCCGAGCTCTACGATACCTCATATCAATAGAGACCGGACCAAACTACGTGTATACATGTGTGTGTGTAAACCATACGGTACAAACAATGAATAGACGCTGCCGTATTTACGTCTACGTGACGTTATTGAGTGCTGGTGGAGCTGCTACGATGTTAGCATAGCCTAGCACCGATCCATCAGAGCTCCATTGAGAAGACAAGTAGCCTACAAATCGGCATCATTATGTAGTTATTTCGGAGTCCCTTTTTGTCGGAGAAGACAAGTACAAATCGGCATCATTATGTAGTTATTTCGGAGTCCCTTTTTGTCGGAGAAGACAAGTACAAATCGGCATCATTATGTAGTTATTTCGGAGTCCCTTTTTGTCGGTTTATTTTCCGTTGAATCACAGCCAAATCAGTTTATGTTGTGTTCCTACAGCTGTAAACAGCGACCGGTGGCTTGCTAGACACAGTGAATACAGCTCGATACAATCCACGGAGCTCCTCTGAACAATATTATGAACCAGACATGACTGCGTTTGGCATTCCGACGTTTGAGGGACTTCCACAACACGTACAAAGCAGCAATTGTCCTTATTCCTTTCACGGTTGATAGCGGAAAGTAATGGCGGCCAGGTGAACGGCTTCCAGTCGATAAACCACGCCCCCTCTCCGGCGCTACGAGATTTTGCGGCGTTTGGTCTGAACACGACCGGCGGCGCGTTGGACGCTTTTTTGCAGTGCGTTGGACGCGATTTTGCAGCGCGTCAAAAAATCAACGCGACCGGTGTGAACGCAGCATTAGTGTACAAAATCCATTGAGCTCCATGAATCAATTAAAGTTTATAATTTAGTACGTTTAGATATAAAATGGTCCCAAAAAACTAAAGCCAAACAAAACCTGAAATCATCAGATCAGTCGATCAATAAGTCAGTCAATCATTTACTTTGTGAAAACATTCTCTGGTTCCAGCTTCACTTTGAACTGATGACGACTTTGACTCTTCATTGATGAAGGTAGAAGATGTGTCATTGAGACAGTCACATTGTTCAGGAGGGACAGATCTCATCACGTGTCATTAATACTTATTTAATGTGTAATAACTGATGTAATAACGTTTATAATACAAGATTCACTCTGCATGCCAACAAACTCCAATAACTGCAATTAATTCACGTTAATGTTAGAATCTGGTTAAGGTTTGTAAGCCAAGTGTTGCTAACGTTAACTAACTGCAATCATACTCAAACTAACGTTAGCTATTATCTTACGATAAACATCAACTAAACTGCGAGAGAGATCAGTTAACGAGGACACGAGTACGTGAACCAGTTCAAGTGTGGAACTATCGGCTGCTCTCTGGAGTCAAAGGAAGAGTCGTGACTCTATTTCAATGGCAGTGAGTTGAACTGAACTGATGTGTACTTTGTCTTTAATATGTTTTGTATGTTGTAGTATTGAAGTCCTCTGTGTACTTTTTCATGTTGGCGTACAAGTTAAAGGTACACTTGTGTTTTCAAAAAGTAGCTGAAGAGACAACCTGATGATGAATCTCTACTAATGTTAGCTAACTGCAATCATACTCAAACTAACGTTAGCAAACTACATCAAACTAACGTTAACTAACTGCAATCATACTCAAACTAACGTTAGCTAACTACAATCATACTCTAACGTTAACTAACTGCAATCATACTCTAACGTTTGCTAACTACAATCATACTCAAACTAACATTAACTAACTACAATCATACTCAAACTAACATTAACTAACTGCAATCATACTCAAACTTACGTTGGCTAACTACAATCATTGTAGCGTCCAAATCTTTAGCAGTAAGTAAACCTTTAGTTGACGCGTGTTTCTTGTCCTTAGCACATAGCTCACACCGACGCCGCTCGTAGATGAAAGCAATGTGTTTTATTGATCCAATTTCCTTCGTACAAGTCAGTCAATCAACTTCCTTTCTTCCTAAAAGTACGCTGATTACTTCGACATACTATAAGTATCCACAGGTTATCCACAACTTAATCCACATAGATCGTTCCATTTAACACGTTTCATAACACATTTCCTAACACGGTCGGAAAACTGTGCGGCTCCATACTGCTTCAGATATTACTCACAACTGTCAGTAACTGTCGCAGTGTCCTTAAAGTGACAGCTGTCTGCCACTTACATGTGTTTCTTACTATAACAAATTATAACAACATCCTTGTAACATTCAAAGTAGAAACAGATGTGATTCCAGTTAAACATGTAAATACAAGTGAACATTTAACAGCACATTGAATTTGGCTCCTACAATCATACTCAAACTAACATTAGCTAACTACAATCATAATCAGACTAACGTAAGCTAACAATCAGACTTACGTGAGCTAACTAATTATAATCAGACTCACGTTAGCTAACTACAATTATAATCAGACTAATGTTGGCTAACTATAATTATAATCAGACTTACGTAGGCTAACTATAATTACAATCAGACTAATGCTAACTAACTGTAATTATAATGAGACTTAAATATTTAATGTATGAATAAGTAATCTGAAAATGGACTTGAAATCAAATTATTGCTTTCCAAATAAACGCAAATATAAATTGTGTATCCTCCTGAGACCCGGTAAAGCGGGTACAGTGGACTGCCTTGACCAATCACAGTTGAGCTATTTCAAATGTTTCAAGTTGCAACCGTCGCTGCTGGCTGCTGAAGAAGATGGACGTCTATGAAGAAGCATGAGATCCATGCGCGCGTGAAAATCAAACAGCCGCGTGAGTATTTTACTTTGGCGAGCACTTTTACGTCACTCCGCGAGCAGAATTCCGTCTCGCGCAAAGCTTAAACCTGCTCGCTCGCGAAACTTTAACCTGCTCGCTTGGGAGTAGGTCAGGGTTAGGTAAAGATCGTGTTCCCAGAGATCTCCCCGCGTCGTCATAGGACTTCACGGTTGAATAGAGATCAAAGGCAAGGTGCAGGCTAGCACATATCACTCAGTATCCCATCCACCGTATGTACTTTGACCCAGTGCAGTGAATCCATGTAAGTATCTCGAATTACCTCTCGAGTCCATCTTCAAAGGTGGTATGTAGAAGGCAAGATGCGTAGTTGAATAGGATAGTATAATGGTTCAGGTTTAAATTAGGTTGAAATTAGGGTTAGGTAAGGGGAAATTAGTTTTCTGCTTACCACA
>JAFEUB010000185.1:760000-865000 GCA_024529925.1 Ophthalmolycus amberensis
GGTCGAGTTGTTGAAGAGGTCGAGTTGTTGAAGAGGTCGAGTTGTTGAAGAGGTCGAGTTGTTGAAGAGGTCGAGTTGTTGAAGAGGTCGAGTTGTTGAAGAGGTCGAGATGTTGAAGAGGTCGAGTTGTTGAAGAGGTCGAGTTGTTGAAGAAGTCGAGCTGTTGAAGAGGTCGAGTTGTTAAAGAGGTCGAGTTGTTGAAGAGGTCGAGTTGTTGAAGAGGTCGAGATGTTGAAGAGGTCGAGATGTTGAAGAGGTCGAGTTGTTGAAGAGGTCGAGTTGTTGAAGAGGTCGAGATGTTGAAGAGGTCGAGATGTTGAAGAGGTCGAGTTGTTGAAGAGGTCGAGTTGTTGAAGAGGTCGAGTTGTTGAAGAGGTCGAGTTGTTAAAGAGGTCGAGTTGTTAAAGAGGTCGAGCTGTTAAAGAGGTCGAGTTGTTAAAGAGGTCGAGTTGTTAAAGAGGTCGAGCTGTTAAAGAGGTCGAGTTGTTAAAGAGGTCGAGCTGTTAAAGAGGTCGAGTTGTTAAAGAGGTCGAGTTGTTAAAGAGGTCGAGCTGTTAAAGAGGTCGAGTTGTTAAAGAGGTCGAGTTGTTAAAGCGGTCGAGTTGTTAAAGAGGTCGAGTTGTTGAAGCGGTCGAGTTGTTGAAGAGGTCGAGTTGTTGAAGAGGTCGAGTTGTTGAAGAGGTCGAGTTGTTAAAGAGGTCGAGTTGTTAAAGCGGTCGAGTTGTTGAAGAGGTCGAGTTGTTGAAGCGGTCGAGTTGTTGAAGAGGTCGAGTTGTTGAAGAGGTCGAGTTGTTGAAGAGGTGTTATGGAAAAATATGTCAGTCTTATGCTTTAGGGGTTAAAGAATGTAGTCTTTTACCTTGCAGGCCTCAAACACATTTCATGAGATGAGTCTATTAGTTTAGAAAGCCAGATGGCTTGTTATCTGTTGTTTTATGTTATCTGATATCTTTTGCATTGTTTTCCGTCTCTAAAGACGGATCACACTGAGGGTCCAGGGTCCTTTGATTTTCAGTAGAGGAAGGACACGACCTGTCTTAGACAACCTGATGTGTGATGGTAAACAGGCTTTTTCTCTTTTTACAATACTGTGAACTAACTTTCTCTCCAGGTCACGGTGACTTCAAAGGAAGCATCGGGCTGGATGTAAACAGGGTTTATGGTGTCGCAAACTGATAACAAAGGGATCTGTAAGAGAGTAAAACAGGACACTATGCTTCAAAGAAAAACATCTGCTTTGACTGTTTTCTCTCCCTGTCCTCCTGTGATTATTCTGTTTACGATCGAGATAACAGGATGCTGGCAATCTGGGTATAAAGTGTACATGCATTTGACTATGTGGTCAGAGCACCTCACACAGATGACAGAGAAGTGTCTGTGGGACGTGTCTCTCTTTGCCTGCAGGCAAATAAATTGACTATTACAACTTGATCATTCATCCAGACTCTGTTTCATTTGACATTGATTTGATAAATATGATAACACTCTTCTCCCATGTACTACAGAAATATTCCATAACAATTTGGCGCTGCGAGCAGGGTTCGCTGACTGTCTATCAGAGCTCCAGAGGGACTGACCGGAGGAGAAGGCCTCTCCCAGAAATCCACTGTCTTATACCTCATTAGACGAGAGAGGGAGAACCGGCAGACCTGAGGGAGTTTCTGATAGACAGCACGCGGATCCAACGAAAAAGAATTAATTTCTACAAACGGGTAAGAAAGTTAAAATTCCAATTGTAAAAGTAATGGTAAAATTATACTAAGGTCATATGATTTAACAGACACAGATGAATGGTCAAGTAGTCATTTTTATTTGGTTAACACAATTGTTTTTGATTTTATTTGGGTAAAACAACTGTTTTTGACGTTTGTGGTTTTGTTTTACGAATGTGGTTCATGTAAGCTCCCCTTTCCGTTTTCTGGCATATCACTATTTGCACGCTTTCACGTAGAATTCAGGATTGTGTTATATGGTGATGATTTAACTCAGAATAAAAACATTTTGAGATCGTAAACACAGATCGCTTGACTACAAAATATAGGCTTGTTGTAAGACCGTGGTTAAAATTATCGTACGTGAATTCTATACTGATAGAATAAGAAACGTGATAAATAACTAACGTGAACTTCAAATGAGTTTGAAATAAGAATCGTGGTTTTCCACAACATAACGTGAATTTCAAACGAGGTTTTTTGCAAAGAGTTTTCCTTCGAGAGAATAAACATATGCTGTATGGTGACGACTATATTGTAAAGGTAACGTTAACGTATCCACGCCTGAAGATGGGTGGAGAAAAAGTGGTAAAAGCGCGGAGCCCTCGGGTCCAATAGTGGATGTGATGAGACAGAAATATGGAAACGGGTGTTTAAAATACCTCATGTACTGGTCAAAGGAGTTTGGTTTTCCTGAAAACGGCACATTGAGTGTTGCTAAGCTCAAAATGTTAAAAGGGGATTTGGAAGAAAAATTGAAACAGATTAAATGTACGAAGAAAGACCGAGTCAAAGACTTAGAAATAAAAGTGAAACATTTGGGAATGATAAAAGTCATAGAATGAGTCTGAGCAGCCCGATGCCAAGGTCTTACCTCCGATAATAAATAAATGTGACTGCCAAATAATTGGAAGAATGAACAAAATTGGGATTCCCTAAAAGAGGCAGTTTTAGCCTACGATTAAAATTTGATCAACTCAAAACGTGCTTGGAGCAGAGAAAGAGGTAAAGCAGATACAAATGAATTGATGTCCAAGAGGAAACGAAAATAGGTGTAACTGTTTAAAATAGACAGAGAGGCATATGAGCAGAGAGAGAGGAATGCAGGGGTGAGACACACACACACACACAGACACCATGCTCGCTCGCAGCAGCTGGAAGAGGAGACACACACACACACAGACACCATGCTCGCTCGCAGCAGCTGAAAGAGGGGACACACACACGCACACACACACACGCACACCCACAGAGGCACGCACACACAGAAACACAGAGATCTAAGAATTGTATCTCTACATGAGACAACGTTGTCTAACATTTACTGCTGAACTATCGGCAGCTGTTTTGTTTTGTTTGTTTTGTTCAGTTTCAGTCCTTGGTCCTGATCTGGGGATTCCGCTTCCTGCTGTATGCTCCCCAGCCACAAACAACTTGAACGACACCCACCACTCAACACGTCGAAAATGAAGAAGACGAACGAGACTCGTCAAAATCTACAGGTACCATGTCAATGCTCACAACTACAGAAAATATCTGCGGCATTCAAACCTGCAGTGAGTTGCATACGACAATGGTGAAAACTGGCCGTAGCGTATCAACATGCGATGACAGCCCTGACTGAACTTTGTAAGAAGGCTTTCCGCCATCCATAAGCCTGGAGAACATCACACAAGAGAGTTGTGTGACATGCAGCATGCTGAACATGAGGATCAGTTCAACAACGGAGAACAGAGAAGTTTCGTCAGCACAGATGCAAGCATGCCCAGCTGATAATGTATCAGGGCATGAGAGGAAGCTGAAAGAGACTTTGAGACTTTGACACACACCTACTGAAGACTTTGTGTGCCATAAATGTGGCAGCTTGAACATTGAGGAACAGATGCTCACGCTCCATAAACAAGGAGTGGTGGGAGGGCTTGACAATCGGCCATCGGGGAGGGTCCAGCAGATTGCGGAATGAGACCAGAGAGGGACCAACGACGCTCACATAAAAACAACACAGAGGGTGAGTTAACTTTAGATTCTTCAGATGACAAACTTGTACATTTAATACACACATTAGAAACTAGACAAACACCACTCACACCCACATATGTATACGAATGAGATTGAAGGATTCAGAAAATTACAACTTGAAAAAAAAAAAAAAAAAGTTTAGACTGTCACATGCAGGCTGATTCACTTCACTGCACAGCACATGGGTTACGTGAAATAGATGAAAGGTTAGAGGAAGTATAATTTAGAGAAGTGGAAATGATATAATGGTATAATAAGAGTTTGTTGGACAAAAAGTACTGCGGCTGTCTCTGTTTCTCTGTGTCCCACACAATCTGAGTTTTAAAAGGGGGAGATTCCACACGTTTCCACATGGTACGAAGCCCAGGAATGGTGTGAAGGACATGTCTGACTGGCAGCAAGCCACTCAATTCACTGACTTCAGAAATAAAGAGGATCCTGGTAATGTACAGTAACAAAGGTGACTTATACAAATCAATTTTATCAGTAAAAAGAGTCATTCAACTTATGTTTGATAAAACACACACACACGGTTTGAAATGTTCCATCTGTCGACATGGCTGAGCTGTCTCAAATGAGAGGCTATTGAAAGTATTACACCTGGTTTTGAGTTTTTTATTGAAGGCTGTATAATAATGGAGTGTGATTATTTTTTTTTATATTTCCTGTACCTGTGCACAAGGACAGTACATTTTTATTTTTGCTTTCTCATAAAGGAAGAGTCTCTACCTGGACCCAGGTGTCCTTAGGGTTATTCAGAAAGATTAGATTAGATTAGAAAAACTTTATTTATCCCCAGTGGGGAAATTCCTTTGACACCCAAAAGAGCTGATGTGTTTAACAAAGCCTTGTGAGACAATCTGGTTAATTTACACTTACCAAATGGTTCTGCCTTTTTACAATATGATATCATGATTTGCAGGCCAAAGAAGAAGCATGTAAATTAGAATAATTTAGAATTACAGTTGTCCTATTTAGGTTTTGGCTGTAAATGGTCTCAAGGCTAACCATCCAAATTGCAATTTGCTCTCGATAAAGTTTCATATCTGGGACATGTGATCACAGCGGAGGACAAAATCCCTCCCTCCCAAAATAATACAGGCAATTCAAATTGTGCCTAAACTATAAACTAAGAAACGAATGATGAGCTTCTTAGGAATGACGTCATAGTATAGAAAGTGGATCCCAAACTACTCAGAAAGAGAGGTACTTCTCTCTTCCATGATTCATGGTAATATCTTTATGCGCAAGACGAACTGACCCAGACTGATTACTTGATTGCTGTTTTTAATGACATAGAGGACGCATTACTATCAGCTCCGACACTTGGACTATCTGAACTTGACACACTGTTCATACAATACGTTGACCTGAGAGACGGTTACATGAAATTAGGTTAGACCATGTGTCAAAAGGGGGAATGTTGAGTGCATTAAATGAGACATGGTTCACAAAGGGTTTCACAGCATGTGCACAAAAATTCTGTTCTGCATGTGTAACCTGCTCGACCTACAATATAGGCAGGCCTGTGACAGTGTCCGGCCAGGCTGCACATCCGCCTCCGACACGCCCTTTTGAGCACATTATGATGGACTTTGTTGAGCTCTCTCCATCGGAAGCATAAGACAACAGGTGTCTGCAGCGCTCCCGAGACAAGCTGAAGGACCTCTCCATAAGCTGCAGCCTGGAGATTTCGTGGTGGTGAAAGATTTCAGAAGGAAGCATTGGAACTCACGACGCTGGCTGGGTCCATTCCAAGTCCTCCTCGTCACTCAGACGGCCGTCAAAGTTGCTGAGAGGGCTACGTGGATCCACGCGTCACACTGCAAAAAGGTTCCAGACCCAGGAGAAGCTTCAGGTGAGCGAACACCTGCAACAAGTGTCAGCCAATCGGCACCATCGGGGGACGAGAGACCATCGCAGGAGGACAAGCAGTGATTCACGGACGGAAATCACAACGGGCAGTTAGCCGACAGACACGTGCGTGTTCTGTGTTAACTGTCTACAACTCGACGTGAATGCCACGCAAGAAAGACGGGTGGAAGAGCCCCTCTCGACACGTGTTTATGCCAAGAAACACAAGAAAAGGAAAACGGTCAGGTCCACTAAACAAGGACGAAAAACTTTTCATTATAACTGTATTCACATTATTGCTCGTATTGTTTTCATTTTATTTCTGTATAATTCAATCTGTCTGAGCGGACCAAAAGAGTGGCAGGATAACAGTGACTCTGACAGTTTTGTGGAAACCTCACGGTGACAACACAAGCAAGACTGTTCACACAAACCAGTTGCTCGGGTGAACTCCATACAAACTGGTGGCTGTTGCACTCTTTCACAATGGAACGACAACGTCCTTGGAGCCCCCTGAGAAGAGTGGGGGGGACTCGTTTCACTTATTGTTTATTTGTGGTCATTGGGTTATGTGTTTTATTACCTGTTCTTTTATGGCACCACAACCAGATGAAAAGCTACCACGACCAGCGCAACAACACGACTTTTGACTCAGACAATGACAACTCAACGAGGCATAACCGTACCAGACGCACCGCAGTACAAAACTTGAAACATGATTGGCTGGAAAGCGACCCAGGTGAATTAATACACGTCTATTCATCAAATATGTGGTGGCGATACGCACATTATTCAGCCCACAAACAAAACCGCACTAACTGCTATGTCTGCTCAATGATGCCGGCCTCATCTTACCAACCACGTATAATAGCGACTAGGTCTCTAGGTCCTACAGAGGGCTGTTTCGTAAGTCAAGCAGTTGTAGGGTATTACAGTCCTTATGCAGCATGGAGTACAATGAACAGCACTATGTGCATAAAAACACATCCAATACAGAGATACCGCGGAAGCAGCTCTACTTCGTCCCAATTCCAAGCATCGCACGTACAGTATGCACCACACTTGAACTTTACATTTTGTTTTGCACATAAGGGCTCAAAATCAGTAGGCCGACTTCACCCTTCTATATGTAACGTAACTTTCATAGGGGCAGTTATTGCTAGGGACGAAGACTGTTCCCTATTCGGCGACACATCCAATCATCCAGCTGTCACCATGGATGACACCCCCGAGGGCAAATACAGTGCGCCCTACCGTCTTTCGTGTGCAAATAGCACAGGTAATATAACAGCTGCTTCTATAAGGAGGTGCATGCAACTAGGGGGCATTGAGGACTGCTTACTAGCTGAGGACTGCACGCAAGTTCCATTTTACCTGCAACGGTTTGCATGTCAAAGGTGGACATATGTGGCACGAGATACAGCGGACTGCCCAACAGGAGTTAAATGCTCTCTAGCACACTACTCAGTGATTCCCGGTAAAGACGGAACATATCCGGTTACAAATGGGTGGTGGCTCTGTGGTCACACAGTGTATGTTGTATTACCTCCAGATTGGGAGGGAGTTTGCGCTCCAGTATCAATATACGACCACACAATAATAATATCAGAGGCGCCTACAACACGTTTTTCTCGCGACTTAGAATTTAAACCGCATGACTCAGTTTGGGGTTCAGACGTCCCGGAAGAATTCAAACATGGGAGCGTCGGCGCCAAGATTGTACTTTCACTGTTCCCTCATTTGGGAGTAGCAAAGAACATGTTACGTTTAGAAACTATTGATTACCGACTAAAGAGCTTCCTGAACTACACTCTTGCAGCGTTCACAGGAACCACTGAAGAATTGACTGGCCTGCGCCTGATGGTAATGCAAAATAGAATGGTTTTAGATCAACTGACGGCACCATGGGGTGGCGTTTGTGCTATTGTTGGGGAATACTGTTGTACTTTTATTCCAGAAAATGACGCTGATGGTCACATCATTGCACAAGCAATTCACAACATCACTAAAATACAGGAAGCGATGGTTAAAGATGGTACTCCACGACCAGACTGGCTTACAGGTTTATGGTACTCATGGAAGGGGATTTTGATACAAGCAGCCATTATCATAAGTGCTTTCTTTGTATTTGTACTTTGTGTAATCCCACTACTCAGAAACATGATCTCTCAGTTCTTCACCAAACAGTCGACTATGTATTGTCGTATGACAACTAACGACCAACAACTTGACTTGTTTCCTATTACTGACTATGCGGACGACTTTGACAGCGACACTGACTCCTTTGATGATTTAACTGCGCAGGTCTAAAGACAGTTTTTGATTGATATCTTTTTATTCTTTTGTGTTAATTGAATTATATTGCCTACTACATTTATGGAATTTTGTTGTCTCACAAAAACAGATTTTTGAAATATCAACTGTGTAATTGACTCATGTGTTTCGGTTGGATTTGTTTTATGTTTCTTTCATGAACTAGCTAGGAACAGACTCCTCAAGACAGGGGCAGAATAATCCTCTGGGGTCTGATGTGACAAAGGCAGTCTAACCCTTTGGTCTCTAGTTATATTTTTACATTTTTACTATATTTTGTGATTACTATATAATCAAAGAGTGGAATGTTATGGAAAAATATGTCAGTCTTATGCTTTAGGGGTTAAAGAATGTAGTCTTTTACCTTGCAGGCCTCAAACACATTTCATGAGATGAGTCTATTAGTTTAGAAAGCCAGATGGCTTGTTATCTGTTGTTTTATGTTATCTGATATCTTTTGCATTGTTTTCCGTCTCTAAAGACGGATCACACTGAGGGTCCAGGGTCCTTTGATTTTCAGTAGAGGAAGGACACGACCTGTCTTAGACAACCTGATGTGTGATGGTAAACAGGCTTTTTCTCTTTTTACAATACTGTGAACTAACTTTCTCTCCAGGTCACGGTGACTTCAAAGGAAGCATCGGGCTGGATGTAAACAGGGTTTATGGTGTCGCAAACTGATAACAAAGGGATCTGTAAGAGAGTAAAACAGGACACTATGCTTCAAAGAAAAACATCTGCTTTGACTGTTTTCTCTCCCTGTCCTCCTGTGATTATTCTGTTTACGATCGAGATAACAGGATGCTGGCAATCTGGGTATAAAGTGTACATGCATTTGACTATGTGGTCAGAGCACCTCACACAGATGACAGAGAAGTGTCTGTGGGACGTGTCTCTCTTTGCCTGCAGGCAAATAAATTGACTATTACAACTTGATCATTCATCCAGACTCTGTTTCATTTGACATTGATTTGATAAATATGATAACACTCTTCTCCCATGTACTACAGAAATATTCCATAACAGAGGTCGAGTTGTTGAAGAGGTCGAGATGTTGAAGAGGTCGAGTTGTTGAAGAGGTCGAGTTGTTGAAGAGGTCGAGTTGTTAAAGAGGTCGAGTTGTTAAAGAGGTCGAGTTGTTAAAGAGGTCGAGTTGTTAAAGAGGTCGAGTTGTTGAAGAGGTCGAGTTGTTAAAGAGGTCGAGATGTTGAAGAGGTCGAGTTGTTGAAGAGGTCGAGTTGTTGAAGAGGTCGAGTTGTTGAAGAGGTCGAGTTGTTAAAGCGGTCGAGTTGTTAAAGAGGTCGAGTTGTTAAAGAGGTCGAGTTGTTAAAGCGGTCGAGTTGTTAAAGAGGTCGAGTTGTTAAAGAGGTCGAGTTGTTAAAGCGGTCGAGTTGTTGAAGAGGTCGAGTTGTTGAAGAGGTCGAGTTGTTGAAGAGGTCGAGTTGTTGAAGAGGTCGAGTTGTTGAAGAGGTCGAGTTGTTGAAGAGGTCGAGATGTTGAAGAGGTCGAGTTGTTGAAGAGGTCGAGTTGTTGAAGAAGTCGAGCTGTTAAAGAGGTCGAGTTGTTAAAGAGGTCGAGTTGTTGAAGAGGTCGAGTTGTTGAAGAGGTCGAGTTGTTAGAGGTCGAGATGTTGAAGAGGTCGAGATGTTGAAGAGGTCGAGATGTTGAAGAGGTCGAGTTGTTAAAGAGGTCGAGCTGTTAAAGAGGTCGAGTTGTTAAAGAGGTCGAGTTGTTAAAGCGGTCGAGTTGTTGAAGAGGTCGAGTTGTTGAAGCGGTCGAGTTGTTGAAGAGGTCGAGTTGTTAAAGAGGTCGAGTTGTTAAAGAGGTCGAGTTGTTGAAGAGGTCGAGATGTTGAAGAGGTCGAGTTGTTGAAGAGGTCGAGTTGTTGAAGAGGTCGAGTTGTTGAAGAGGTCGAGTTGTTGAAGAGGTCGAGTTGTTAAAGAGGTCGAGTTGTTAAAGAGGTCGAGTTGTTGAAGAGGTCGAGTTGTTGAAGAGGTCGAGTTGTTGAAGAGGTCGAGATGTTGAAGAGGTCGAGTTGTTGAAGAGGTCGAGTTGTTGAAGAAGTCGAGCTGTTAAAGAGGTCGAGTTGTTAAAGAGGTCGAGTTGTTGAAGAGGTCGAGTTGTTGAAGAGGTCGAGATGTTGAAGAGGT
This sequence comes from Ophthalmolycus amberensis, assembly GCA_024529925.1. NCBI lineage: Eukaryota > Metazoa > Chordata > Actinopteri > Perciformes > Zoarcidae > Ophthalmolycus > Ophthalmolycus amberensis. The sequence goes on from JAFEUB010000185.1 coordinate 770,049, forward strand.
CGAGATGTTGAAGAGGTCGAGTTGTTGAAGAGGTCGAGTTGTTAAAGAGGTCGAGCTGTTAAAGAGGTCGAGTTGTTAAAGAGGTCGAGTTGTTAAAGAGGTCGAGCTGTTAAAGAGGTCGAGTTGTTAAAGAGGTCGAGCTGTTAAAGAGGTCGAGCTGTTAAAGAGGTCGAGTTGTTAAAGAGGTCGAGCTGTTAAAGAGGTCGAGCTGTTAAAGAGGTCGAGTTGTTAAAGCGGTCGAGTTGTTGAAGAGGTCGAGTTGTTGAAGCGGTCGAGTTGTTGAAGAGGTCGAGTTGTTAAAGAGGTCGAGTTGTTAAAGAGGTCGAGTTGTTGAAGAGGTCGAGATGTTGAAGAGGTCGAGTTGTTGAAGAGGTCGAGTTGTTGAAGAGGTCGAGTTGTTAAAGAGGTCGAGTTGTTAAAGAGGTCGAGTTGTTAAAGAGGTCGAGTTGTTAAAGAGGTCGAGTTGTTAAAGAGGTCGAGTTGTTGAAGAGGTCGAGTTGTTGAAGAGGTCGAGTTGTTGAAGAGGTCGAGTTGTTAAAGAGGTCGAGTTGTTAAAGAGGTCGAGCTGTTAAAGAGGTCGAGTTGTTAAAGAGGTCGAGCTGTTAAAGAGGTCGAGTTGTTAAAGAGGTCGAGTTGTTAAAGAGGTCGAGCTGTTAAAGAGGTCGAGTTGTTAAAGAGGTCGAGTTGTTAAAGCGGTCGAGTTGTTAAAGAGGTCGAGTTGTTGAAGCGGTCGAGTTGTTGAAGAGGTCGAGTTGTTGAAGAGGTCGAGTTGTTGAAGAGGTCGAGTTGTTGAAGAGGTCGAGTTGTTGAAGAGGTCGAGATGTTGAAGAGGTCGAGTTGTTGAAGAGGTCGAGTTGTTGAAGAGGTCGAGTTGTTGAAGAGGTCGAGTTGTTGAAGAGGTCGAGTTGTTAAAGAGGTCGAGTTGTTAAAGAGGTCGAGTTGTTAAAGAGGTCGAGTTGTTGAAGAGGTCGAGTTGTTGAAGAGGTCGAGTTGTTGAAGAGGTCGAGATGTTGAAGAGGTCGAGTTGTTAAAGAGGTCGAGTTGTTGAAGAGGTCGAGTTGTTGAAGAGGTCGAGTTGTTAAAGCGGTCGAGTTGTTAAAGAGGTCGAGTTGTTGAAGAGGTCGAGTTGTTAAAGAGGTCGAGATGTTGAAGAGGTCGAGTTGTTAAAGAGGTCGAGCTGTTAAAGAGGTCGAGTTGTTAAAGAGGTCGAGTTGTTGAAGAGGTCGAGTTGTTGAAGAGGTCGAGTTGTTAAAGAGGTCGAGATGTTGAAGAGGTCGAGTTGTTAAAGAGGTCGAGCTGTTAAAGAGGTCGAGTTGTTAAAGAGGTCGAGTTGTTGAAGAGGTCGAGTTGTTGAAGAGGTCGAGTTGTTAAAGAGGTCGAGATGTTGAAGAGGTCGAGATGTTGAAGAGGTCGAGATGTTGAAGAGGTCGAGATGTTGAAGAGGTCGAGATGTTGAAGAGGTCGAGTTGTTAAAGAGGTCGAGCTGTTAAAGAGGTCGAGTTGTTAAAGAGGTCGAGTTGTTAAAGCGGTCGAGTTGTTAAAGAGGTCGAGTTGTTGAAGCGGTCGAGTTGTTGAAGAGGTCGAGTTGTTGAAGAGGTCGAGTTGTTAAAGAGGTCGAGTTGTTGAAGAGGTCGAGATGTTGAAGAGGTCGAGTTGTTGAAGAGGTCGAGTTGTTGAAGAGGTCGAGTTGTTGAAGAGGTCGAGTTGTTGAAGAGGTCGAGTTGTTGAAGAGGTCGAGATGTTGAAGAGGTCGAGTTGTTGAAGAGGTCGAGTTGTTGAAGAGGTCGAGTTGTTAAAGAGGTCGAGTTGTTGAAGAGGTCGAGTTGTTAAAGAGGTCGAGTTGTTAAAGAGGTCGAGTTGTTAAAGAGGTCGAGTTGTTAAAGAGGTCGAGTTGTTGAAGAGGTCGAGTTGTTAAAGAGGTCGAGATGTTGAAGAGGTCGAGTTGTTAAAGAGGTCGAGTTGTTGAAGAGGTCGAGTTGTTGAAGAGGTCGAGTTGTTAAAGCGGTCGAGTTGTTAAAGAGGTCGAGTTGTTAAAGAGGTCGAGCTGTTAAAGAGGTCGAGTTGTTAAAGAGGTCGAGTTGTTAAAGAGGTCGAGCTGTTAAAGAGGTCGAGTTGTTAAAGAGGTCGAGCTGTTAAAGAGGTCGAGTTGTTAAAGAGGTCGAGTTGTTAAAGAGGTCGAGCTGTTAAAGAGGTCGAGTTGTTAAAGAGGTCGAGTTGTTAAAGCGGTCGAGTTGTTAAAGAGGTCGAGTTGTTGAAGCGGTCGAGTTGTTGAAGAGGTCGAGTTGTTGAAGAGGTCGAGTTGTTGAAGAGGTCGAGTTGTTAAAGAGGTCGAGTTGTTAAAGCGGTCGAGTTGTTGAAGAGGTCGAGTTGTTGAAGCGGTCGAGTTGTTGAAGAGGTCGAGTTGTTGAAGAGGTGTTATGGAAAAATATGTCAGTCTTATGCTTTAGGGGTTAAAGAATGTAGTCTTTTACCTTGCAGGCCTCAAACACATTTCATGAGATGAGTCTATTAGTTTAGAAAGCCAGATGGCTTGTTATCTGTTGTTTTATGTTATCTGATATCTTTTGCATTGTTTTCCGTCTCTAAAGACGGATCACACTGAGGGTCCAGGGTCCTTTGATTTTCAGTAGAGGAAGGACACGACCTGTCTTAGACAACCTGATGTGTGATGGTAAACAGGCTTTTTCTCTTTTTACAATACTGTGAACTAACTTTCTCTCCAGGTCACGGTGACTTCAAAGGAAGCATCGGGCTGGATGTAAACAGGGTTTATGGTGTCGCAAACTGATAACAAAGGGATCTGTAAGAGAGTAAAACAGGACACTATGCTTCAAAGAAAAACATCTGCTTTGACTGTTTTCTCTCCCTGTCCTCCTGTGATTATTCTGTTTACGATCGAGATAACAGGATGCTGGCAATCTGGGTATAAAGTGTACATGCATTTGACTATGTGGTCAGAGCACCTCACACAGATGACAGAGAAGTGTCTGTGGGACGTGTCTCTCTTTGCCTGCAGGCAAATAAATTGACTATTACAACTTGATCATTCATCCAGACTCTGTTTCATTTGACATTGATTTGATAAATATGATAACACTCTTCTCCCATGTACTACAGAAATATTCCATAACAATTTGGCGCTGCGAGCAGGGTTCGCTGACTGTCTATCAGAGCTCCAGAGGGACTGACCGGAGGAGAAGGCCTCTCCCAGAAATCCACTGTCTTATACCTCATTAGACGAGAGAGGGAGAACCGGCAGACCTGAGGGAGTTTCTGATAGACAGCACGCGGATCCAACGAAAAAGAATTAATTTCTACAAACGGGTAAGAAAGTTAAAATTCCAATTGTAAAAGTAATGGTAAAATTATACTAAGGTCATATGATTTAACAGACACAGATGAATGGTCAAGTAGTCATTTTTATTTGGTTAACACAATTGTTTTTGATTTTATTTGGGTAAAACAACTGTTTTTGACGTTTGTGGTTTTGTTTTACGAATGTGGTTCATGTAAGCTCCCCTTTCCGTTTTCTGGCATATCACTATTTGCACGCTTTCACGTAGAATTCAGGATTGTGTTATATGGTGATGATTTAACTCAGAATAAAAACATTTTGAGATCGTAAACACAGATCGCTTGACTACAAAATATAGGCTTGTTGTAAGACCGTGGTTAAAATTATCGTACGTGAATTCTATACTGATAGAATAAGAAACGTGATAAATAACTAACGTGAACTTCAAATGAGTTTGAAATAAGAATCGTGGTTTTCCACAACATAACGTGAATTTCAAACGAGGTTTTTTGCAAAGAGTTTTCCTTCGAGAGAATAAACATATGCTGTATGGTGACGACTATATTGTAAAGGTAACGTTAACGTATCCACGCCTGAAGATGGGTGGAGAAAAAGTGGTAAAAGCGCGGAGCCCTCGGGTCCAATAGTGGATGTGATGAGACAGAAATATGGAAACGGGTGTTTAAAATACCTCATGTACTGGTCAAAGGAGTTTGGTTTTCCTGAAAACGGCACATTGAGTGTTGCTAAGCTCAAAATGTTAAAAGGGGATTTGGAAGAAAAATTGAAACAGATTAAATGTACGAAGAAAGACCGAGTCAAAGACTTAGAAATAAAAGTGAAACATTTGGGAATGATAAAAGTCATAGAATGAGTCTGAGCAGCCCGATGCCAAGGTCTTACCTCCGATAATAAATAAATGTGACTGCCAAATAATTGGAAGAATGAACAAAATTGGGATTCCCTAAAAGAGGCAGTTTTAGCCTACGATTAAAATTTGATCAACTCAAAACGTGCTTGGAGCAGAGAAAGAGGTAAAGCAGATACAAATGAATTGATGTCCAAGAGGAAACGAAAATAGGTGTAACTGTTTAAAATAGACAGAGAGGCATATGAGCAGAGAGAGAGGAATGCAGGGGTGAGACACACACACACACACAGACACCATGCTCGCTCGCAGCAGCTGGAAGAGGAGACACACACACACACAGACACCATGCTCGCTCGCAGCAGCTGGAAGAGGAGACACACACACACACAGACACCATGCTCGCTCGCAGCAGCTGAAAGAGGGGACACACACACGCACACACACACACGCACACCCACAGAGGCACGCACACACAGAAACACAGAGATCTAAGAATTGTATCTCTACATGAGACAACGTTGTCTAACATTTACTGCTGAACTATCGGCAGCTGTTTTGTTTTGTTTGTTTTGTTCAGTTTCAGTCCTTGGTCCGGATCTGGGGATTCCGCTTCCTGCTGTATGCTCCCCAGCCACAAACAACTTGAACGACACCCACCACTCAACACGTCGAAAATGAAGAAGACGAACGAGACTCGTCAAAATCTACAGGTACCATGTCAATGCTCACAACTACAGAAAATATCTGCGGCATTCAAACCTGCAGTGAGTTGCATACGACAATGGTGAAAACTGGCCGTAGCGTATCAACATGCGATGACAGCCCTGACTGAACTTTGTAAGAAGGCTTTCCGCCATCCATAAGCCTGGAGAACATCACACAAGAGAGTTGTGTGACATGCAGCATGCTGAACATGAGGATCAGTTCAACAACGGAGAACAGAGAAGTTTCGTCAGCACAGATGCAAGCATGCCCAGCTGATAATGTATCAGGGCATGAGAGGAAGCTGAAAGAGACTTTGAGACTTTGACACACACCTACTGAAGACTTTGTGTGCCATAAATGTGGCAGCTTGAACATTGAGGAACAGATGCTCACGCTCCATAAACAAGGAGTGGTGGGAGGGCTTGACAATCGGCCATCGGGGAGGGTCCAGCAGATTGCGGAATGAGACCAGAGAGGGACCAACGACGCTCACATAAAAACAACACAGAGGGTGAGTTAACTTTAGATTCTTCAGATGACAAACTTGTACATTTAATACACACATTAGAAACTAGACAAACACCACTCACACCCACATATGTATACGAATGAGATTGAAGGATTCAGAAAATTACAACTTGAAAAAAAAAAAAAAAAAGTTTAGACTGTCACATGCAGGCTGATTCACTTCACTGCACAGCACATGGGTTACGTGAAATAGATGAAAGGTTAGAGGAAGTATAATTTAGAGAAGTGGAAATGATATAATGGTATAATAAGAGTTTGTTGGACAAAAAGTACTGCGGCTGTCTCTGTTTCTCTGTGTCCCACACAATCTGAGTTTTAAAAGGGGGAGATTCCACACGTTTCCACATGGTACGAAGCCCAGGAATGGTGTGAAGGACATGTCTGACTGGCAGCAAGCCACTCAATTCACTGACTTCAGAAATAAAGAGGATCCTGGTAATGTACAGTAACAAAGGTGACTTATACAAATCAATTTTATCAGTAAAAAGAGTCATTCAACTTATGTTTGATAAAACACACACACACGGTTTGAAATGTTCCATCTGTCGACATGGCTGAGCTGTCTCAAATGAGAGGCTATTGAAAGTATTACACCTGGTTTTGAGTTTTTTATTGAAGGCTGTATAATAATGGAGTGTGATTATTTTTTTTTATATTTCCTGTACCTGTGCACAAGGACAGTACATTTTTATTTTTGCTTTCTCATAAAGGAAGAGTCTCTACCTGGACCCAGGTGTCCTTAGGGTTATTCAGAAAGATTAGATTAGATTAGAAAAACTTTATTTATCCCCAGTGGGGAAATTCCTTTGACACCCAAAAGAGCTGATGTGTTTAACAAAGCCTTGTGAGACAATCTGGTTAATTTACACTTACCAAATGGTTCTGCCTTTTTACAATATGATATCATGATTTGCAGGCCAAAGAAGAAGCATGTAAATTAGAATAATTTAGAATTACAGTTGTCCTATTTAGGTTTTGGCTGTAAATGGTCTCAAGGCTAACCATCCAAATTGCAATTTGCTCTCGATAAAGTTTCATATCTGGGACATGTGATCACAGCGGAGGACAAAATCCCTCCCTCCCAAAATAATACAGGCAATTCAAATTGTGCCTAAACTATAAACTAAGAAACGAATGATGAGCTTCTTAGGAATGACGTCATAGTATAGAAAGTGGATCCCAAACTACTCAGAAAGAGAGGTACTTCTCTCTTCCATGATTCATGGTAATATCTTTATGCGCAAGACGAACTGACCCAGACTGATTACTTGATTGCTGTTTTTAATGACATAGAGGACGCATTACTATCAGCTCCGAAGCTTGGACTATCTGAACTTGACACACTGTTCATACAATACGTTGACCTGAGAGACGGTTACATGAAATTAGGTTAGACCATGTGTCAAAAGGGGGAATGTTGAGTGCATTAAATGAGACATGGTTCACAAAGGGTTTCACAGCATGTGCACAAAAATTCTGTTCTGCATGTGTAACCTGCTCGACCTACAATATAGGCAGGCCTGTGACAGTGTCCGGCCAGGCTGCACATCCGCCTCCGACACGCCCTTTTGAGCACATTATGATGGACTTTGTTGAGCTCTCTCCATCGGAAGCATAAGACAACAGGTGTCTGCAGCGCTCCCGAGACAAGCTGAAGGACCTCTCCATAAGCTGCAGCCTGGAGATTTCGTGGTGGTGAAAGATTTCAGAAGGAAGCATTGGAACTCACGACGCTGGCTGGGTCCATTCCAAGTCCTCCTCGTCACTCAGACGGCCGTCAAAGTTGCTGAGAGGGCTACGTGGATCCACGCGTCACACTGCAAAAAGGTTCCAGACCCAGGAGAAGCTTCAGGTGAGCGAACACCTGCAACAAGTGTCAGCCAATCGGCACCATCGGGGGACGAGAGACCATCGCAGGAGGACAAGCAGTGATTCACGGACGGAAATCACAACGGGCAGTTAGCCGACAGACACGTGCGTGTTCTGTGTTAACTGTCTACAACTCGACGTGAATGCCACGCAAGAAAGACGGGTGGAAGAGCCCCTCTCGACACGTGTTTATGCCAAGAAACACAAGAAAAGGAAAACGGTCAGGTCCACTAAACAAGGACGAAAAACTTTTCATTATAACTGTATTCACATTATTGCTCGTATTGTTTTCATTTTATTTCTGTATAATTCAATCTGTCTGAGCGGACCAAAAGAGTGGCAGGATAACAGTGACTCTGACAGTTTTGTGGAAACCTCACGGTGACAACACAAGCAAGACTGTTCACACAAACCAGTTGCTCGGGTGAACTCCATACAAACTGGTGGCTGTTGCACTCTTTCACAATGGAACGACAACGTCCTTGGAGCCCCCTGAGAAGAGTGGGGGGGACTCGTTTCACTTATTGTTTATTTGTGGTCATTGGGTTATGTGTTTTATTACCTGTTCTTTTATGGCACCACAACCAGATGAAAAGCTACCACGACCAGCGCAACAACACGACTTTTGACTCAGACAATGACAACTCAACGAGGCATAACCGTACCAGACGCACCGCAGTACAAAACTTGAAACATGATTGGCTGGAAAGCGACCCAGGTGAATTAATACACGTCTATTCATCAAATATGTGGTGGCGATACGCACATTATTCAGCCCACAAACAAAACCGCACTAACTGCTATGTCTGCTCAATGATGCCGGCCTCATCTCACCAACCACGTATAATAGCGACTAGGTCTCTAGGTCCTACAGAGGGCTGTTTCGTAAGTCAAGCAGTTGTAGGGTATTACAGTCCTTATGCAGCATGGAGTACAATGAACAGCACTATGTGCATAAAAACACATCCAATACAGAGATACCGCGGAAGCAGCTCTACTTCGTCCCAATTCCAAGCATCGCACGTACAGTATGCACCACACTTGAACTTTACATTTTGTTTTGCACATAAGGGCTCAAAATCAGTAGGCCGACTTCACCCTTCTATATGTAACGTAACTTTCATAGGGGCAGTTATTGCTAGGGACGAAGACTGTTCCCTATTCGGCGACACATCCAATCATCCAGCTGTCACCATGGATGACACCCCCGAGGGCAAATACAGTGCGCCCTACCGTCTTTCGTGTGCAAATAGCACAGGTAATATAACAGCTGCTTCTATAAGGAGGTGCATGCAACTAGGGGGCATTGAGGACTGCTTACTAGCTGAGGACTGCACGCAAGTTCCATTTTACCTGCAACGGTTTGCATGTCAAAGGTGGACATATGTGGCACGAGATACAGCGGACTGCCCAACAGGAGTTAAATGCTCTCTAGCACACTACTCAGTGATTCCCGGTAAAGACGGAACATATCCGGTTACAAATGGGTGGTGGCTCTGTGGTCACACAGTGTATGTTGTATTACCTCCAGATTGGGAGGGAGTTTGCGCTCCAGTATCAATATACGACCACACAATAATAATATCAGAGGCGCCTACAACACGTTTTTCTCGCGACTTAGAATTTAAACCGCATGACTCAGTTTGGGGTTCAGACGTCCCGGAAGAATTCAAACATGGGAGCGTCGGCGCCAAGATTGTACTTTCACTGTTCCCTCATTTGGGAGTAGCAAAGAACATGTTACGTTTAGAAACTATTGATTACCGACTAAAGAGCTTCCTGAACTACACTCTTGCAGCGTTCACAGGAACCACTGAAGAATTGACTGGCCTGCGCCTGATGGTAATGCAAAATAGAATGGTTTTAGATCAACTGACGGCACCATGGGGTGGCGTTTGTGCTATTGTTGGGGAATACTGTTGTACTTTTATTCCAGAAAATGACGCTGATGGTCACATCATTGCACAAGCAATTCACAACATCACTAAAATACAGGAAGCGATGGTTAAAGATGGTACTCCACGACCAGACTGGCTTACAGGTTTATGGTACTCATGGAAGGGGATTTTGATACAAGCAGCCATTATCATAAGTGCTTTCTTTGTATTTGTACTTTGTGTAATCCCACTACTCAGAAACATGATCTCTCAGTTCTTCACCAAACAGTCGACTATGTATTGTCGTATGACAACTAACGACCAACAACTTGACTTGTTTCCTATTACTGACTATGCGGACGACTTTGACAGCGACACTGACTCCTTTGATGATTTAACTGCGCAGGTCTAAAGACAGTTTTTGATTGATATCTTTTTATTCTTTTGTGTTAATTGAATTATATTGCCTACTACATTTATGGAATTTTGTTGTCTCACAAAAACAGATTTTTGAAATATCAACTGTGTAATTGACTCATGTGTTTCGGTTGGATTTGTTTTATGTTTCTTTCATGAACTAGCTAGGAACAGACTCCTCAAGACAGGGGCAGAATAATCCTCTGGGGTCTGATGTGACAAAGGCAGTCTAACCCTTTGGTCTCTAGTTATATTTTTACATTTTTACTATATTTTGTGATTACTATATAATCAAAGAGTGGAATGTTATGGAAAAATATGTCAGTCTTATGCTTTAGGGGTTAAAGAATGTAGTCTTTTACCTTGCAGGCCTCAAACACATTTCATGAGATGAGTCTATTAGTTTAGAAAGCCAGATGGCTTGTTATCTGTTGTTTTATGTTATCTGATATCTTTTGCATTGTTTTCCGTCTCTAAAGACGGATCACACTGAGGGTCCAGGGTCCTTTGATTTTCAGTAGAGGAAGGACACGACCTGTCTTAGACAACCTGATGTGTGATGGTAAACAGGCTTTTTCTCTTTTTACAATACTGTGAACTAACTTTCTCTCCAGGTCACGGTGACTTCAAAGGAAGCATCGGGCTGGATGTAAACAGGGTTTATGGTGTCGCAAACTGATAACAAAGGGATCTGTAAGAGAGTAAAACAGGACACTATGCTTCAAAGAAAAACATCTGCTTTGACTGTTTTCTCTCCCTGTCCTCCTGTGATTATTCTGTTTACGATCGAGATAACAGGATGCTGGCAATCTGGGTATAAAGTGTACATGCATTTGACTATGTGGTCAGAGCACCTCACACAGATGACAGAGAAGTGTCTGTGGGACGTGTCTCTCTTTGCCTGCAGGCAAATAAATTGACTATTACAACTTGATCATTCATCCAGACTCTGTTTCATTTGACATTGATTTGATAAATATGATAACACTCTTCTCCCATGTACTACAGAAATATTCCATAACAGAGGTCGAGTTGTTGAAGAGGTCGAGATGTTGAAGAGGTCGAGTTGTTGAAGAGGTCGAGTTGTTGAAGAGGTCGAGTTGTTAAAGAGGTCGAGTTGTTAAAGAGGTCGAGTTGTTAAAGAGGTCGAGTTGTTAAAGAGGTCGAGTTGTTGAAGAGGTCGAGTTGTTAAAGAGGTCGAGATGTTGAAGAGGTCGAGTTGTTGAAGAGGTCGAGTTGTTGAAGAGGTCGAGTTGTTGAAGAGGTCGAGTTGTTAAAGCGGTCGAGTTGTTAAAGAGGTCGAGTTGTTAAAGAGGTCGAGTTGTTAAAGCGGTCGAGTTGTTAAAGAGGTCGAGTTGTTAAAGAGGTCGAGTTGTTAAAGCGGTCGAGTTGTTGAAGAGGTCGAGTTGTTGAAGAGGTCGAGTTGTTGAAGAGGTCGAGTTGTTGAAGAGGTCGAGTTGTTGAAGAGGTCGAGTTGTTGAAGAGGTCGAGATGTTGAAGAGGTCGAGTTGTTGAAGAGGTCGAGTTGTTGAAGAAGTCGAGCTGTTAAAGAGGTCGAGTTGTTAAAGAGGTCGAGTTGTTGAAGAGGTCGAGTTGTTGAAGAGGTCGAGTTGTTAGAGGTCGAGATGTTGAAGAGGTCGAGATGTTGAAGAGGTCGAGATGTTGAAGAGGTCGAGTTGTTAAAGAGGTCGAGCTGTTAAAGAGGTCGAGTTGTTAAAGAGGTCGAGTTGTTAAAGCGGTCGAGTTGTTGAAGAGGTCGAGTTGTTGAAGCGGTCGAGTTGTTGAAGAGGTCGAGTTGTTAAAGAGGTCGAGTTGTTAAAGAGGTCGAGTTGTTGAAGAGGTCGAGATGTTGAAGAGGTCGAGTTGTTGAAGAGGTCGAGTTGTTGAAGAGGTCGAGTTGTTGAAGAGGTCGAGTTGTTGAAGAGGTCGAGTTGTTAAAGAGGTCGAGTTGTTAAAGAGGTCGAGTTGTTGAAGAGGTCGAGTTGTTGAAGAGGTCGAGTTGTTGAAGAGGTCGAGATGTTGAAGAGGTCGAGTTGTTGAAGAGGTCGAGTTGTTGAAGAAGTCGAGCTGTTAAAGAGGTCGAGTTGTTAAAGAGGTCGAGTTGTTGAAGAGGTCGAGTTGTTGAAGAGGTCGAGATGTTGAAGAGGTCGAGATGTTGAAGAGGTCGAGTTGTTGAAGAGGTCGAGTTGTTAAAGAGGTCGAGCTGTTAAAGAGGTCGAGTTGTTAAAGAGGTCGAGTTGTTAAAGAGGTCGAGCTGTTAAAGAGGTCGAGTTGTTAAAGAGGTCGAGCTGTTAAAGAGGTCGAGCTGTTAAAGAGGTCGAGTTGTTAAAGAGGTCGAGCTGTTAAAGAGGTCGAGCTGTTAAAGAGGTCGAGTTGTTAAAGCGGTCGAGTTGTTGAAGAGGTCGAGTTGTTGAAGCGGTCGAGTTGTTGAAGAGGTCGAGTTGTTAAAGAGGTCGAGTTGTTAAAGAGGTCGAGTTGTTGAAGAGGTCGAGATGTTGAAGAGGTCGAGTTGTTGAAGAGGTCGAGTTGTTGAAGAGGTCGAGTTGTTAAAGAGGTCGAGTTGTTAAAGAGGTCGAGTTGTTAAAGAGGTCGAGTTGTTAAAGAGGTCGAGTTGTTAAAGAGGTCGAGTTGTTGAAGAGGTCGAGTTGTTGAAGAGGTCGAGTTGTTGAAGAGGTCGAGTTGTTAAAGAGGTCGAGTTGTTAAAGAGGTCGAGCTGTTAAAGAGGTCGAGTTGTTAAAGAGGTCGAGCTGTTAAAGAGGTCGAGTTGTTAAAGAGGTCGAGTTGTTAAAGAGGTCGAGCTGTTAAAGAGGTCGAGTTGTTAAAGAGGTCGAGTTGTTAAAGCGGTCGAGTTGTTAAAGAGGTCGAGTTGTTGAAGCGGTCGAGTTGTTGAAGAGGTCGAGTTGTTGAAGAGGTCGAGTTGTTGAAGAGGTCGAGTTGTTGAAGAGGTCGAGTTGTTGAAGAGGTCGAGATGTTGAAGAGGTCGAGTTGTTGAAGAGGTCGAGTTGTTGAAGAGGTCGAGTTGTTGAAGAGGTCGAGTTGTTGAAGAGGTCGAGTTGTTAAAGAGGTCGAGTTGTTAAAGAGGTCGAGTTGTTAAAGAGGTCGAGTTGTTGAAGAGGTCGAGTTGTTGAAGAGGTCGAGTTGTTAAAGAGGTCGAGATGTTGAAGAGGTCGAGTTGTTAAAGAGGTCGAGTTGTTGAAGAGGTCGAGTTGTTGAAGAGGTCGAGTTGTTAAAGCGGTCGAGTTGTTAAAGAGGTCGAGTTGTTGAAGAGGTCGAGTTGTTAAAGAGGTCGAGTTGTTAAAGAGGTCGAGCTGTTAAAGAGGTCGAGTTGTTAAAGAGGTCGAGTTGTTGAAGAGGTCGAGTTGTTGAAGAGGTCGAGTTGTTAAAGAGGTCGAGATGTTGAAGAGGTCGAGATGTTGAAGAGGTCGAGATGTTGAAGAGGTCGAGTTGTTAAAGAGGTCGAGCTGTTAAAGAGGTCGAGTTGTTAAAGAGGTCGAGTTGTTAAAGCGGTCGAGTTGTTAAAGAGGTCGAGTTGTTGAAGCGGTCGAGTTGTTGAAGAGGTCGAGTTGTTGAAGAGGTCGAGTTGTTAAAGAGGTCGAGTTGTTGAAGAGGTCGAGATGTTGAAGAGGTCGAGTTGTTGAAGAGGTCGAGTTGTTGAAGAGGTCGAGTTGTTGAAGAGGTCGAGTTGTTGAAGAGGTCGAGTTGTTGAAGAGGTCGAGATGTTGAAGAGGTCGAGTTGTTGAAGAGGTCGAGTTGTTGAAGAGGTCGAGTTGTTAAAGAGGTCGAGTTGTTGAAGAGGTCGAGTTGTTAAAGAGGTCGAGTTGTTAAAGAGGTCGAGTTGTTAAAGAGGTCGAGTTGTTAAAGAGGTCGAGTTGTTGAAGAGGTCGAGTTGTTAAAGAGGTCGAGATGTTGAAGAGGTCGAGTTGTTAAAGAGGTCGAGTTGTTGAAGAGGTCGAGTTGTTGAAGAGGTCGAGTTGTTAAAGCGGTCGAGTTGTTAAAGAGGTCGAGTTGTTGAAGAGGTCGAGTTGTTAAAGAGGTCGAGTTGTTAAAGAGGTCGAGCTGTTAAAGAGGTCGAGTTGTTAAAGAGGTCGAGTTGTTGAAGAGGTCGAGTTGTTGAAGAGGTCGAGTTGTTAAAGAGGTCGAGATGTTGAAGAGGTCGAGATGTTGAAGAGGTCGAGATGTTGAAGAGGTCGAGTTGTTAAAGAGGTCGAGCTGTTAAAGAGGTCGAGTTGTTAAAGAGGTCGAGTTGTTAAAGCGGTCGAGTTGTTAAAGAGGTCGAGTTGTTGAAGCGGTCGAGTTGTTGAAGAGGTCGAGTTGTTGAAGAGGTCGAGTTGTTAAAGAGGTCGAGTTGTTGAAGAGGTCGAGATGTTGAAGAGGTCGAGTTGTTGAAGAGGTCGAGTTGTTGAAGAGGTCGAGTTGTTGAAGAGGTCGAGTTGTTGAAGAGGTCGAGTTGTTAAAGAGGTCGAGTTGTTAAAGAGGTCGAGTTGTTGAAGAGGTCGAGTTGTTGAAGAGGTCGAGATGTTGAAGAGGTCGAGTTGTTGAAGAGGTCGAGTTGTTGAAGAGGTCGAGCTGTTAAAGAGGTCGAGTTGTTAAAGAGGTCGAGTTGTTGAAGAGGTCGAGTTGTTGAAGAGGTCGAGATGTTGAAGAGGTCGAGATGTTGAAGAGGTCGAGTTGTTGAAGAGGTCGAGTTGTTAAAGAGGTCGAGCTGTTAAAGAGGTCGAGTTGTTAAAGAGGTCGAGTTGTTAAAGAGGTCGAGCTGTTAAAGAGGTCGAGTTGTTAAAGAGGTCGAGCTGTTAAAGAGGTCGAGCTGTTAAAGAGGTCGAGTTGTTAAAGAGGTCGAGCTGTTAAAGAGGTCGAGTTGTTAAAGAGGTCGAGTTGTTGAAGAGGTCGAGTTGTTGAAGAGGTCGAGTTGTTGAAGAGGTCGAGTTGTTAAAGCGGTCGAGTTGTTAAAGCGGTCGAGTTGTTGAAGAGGTCGAGTTGTTGAAGAGGTCGAGTTGTTGAAGAGGTCGAGTTGTTAAAGAGGTCGAGCTGTTAAAGAGGTCGAGTTGTTAAAGAGGTCGAGCTGTTAAAGAGGTCGAGTTGTTAAAGAGGTCGAGTTGTTAAAGAGGTCGAGCTGTTAAAGAGGTCGAGTTGTTAAAGAGGTCGAGTTGTTAAAGCGGTCGAGTTGTTAAAGAGGTCGAGTTGTTGAAGCGGTCGAGTTGTTGAAGAGGTCGAGTTGTTGAAGAGGTCGAGTTGTTGAAGAGGTCGAGTTGTTGAAGAGGTCGAGATGTTGAAGAGGTCGAGTTGTTGAAGAGGTCGAGTTGTTGAAGAGGTCGAGTTGTTAAAGAGGTCGAGTTGTTGAAGAGGTCGAGTTGTTAAAGAGGTCGAGTTGTTAAAGAGGTCGAGTTGTTAAAGAGGTCGAGTTGTTAAAGAGGTCGAGTTGTTGAAGAGGTCGAGTTGTTGAAGAGGTCGAGATGTTGAAGAGGTCGAGTTGTTGAAGAGGTCGAGTTGTTGAAGAGGTCGAGTTGTTGAAGAGGTCGAGTTGTTAAAGCGGTCGAGTTGTTAAAGAGGTCGAGTTGTTAAAGAGGTCGAGTTGTTAAAGCGGTCGAGTTGTTAAAGAGGTCGAGTTGTTAAAGAGGTCGAGTTGTTGAAGCGGTCGAGTTGTTGAAGAGGTCGAGTTGTTGAAGAGGTCGAGTTGTTGAAGAGGTCGAGTTGTTGAAGAGGTCGAGTTGTTGAAGAGGTCGAGTTGTTGAAGAGGTCGAGTTGTTGAAGAGGTCGAGTTGTTGAAGAGGTCGAGTTGTTGAAGAGGTCGAGATGTTGAAGAGGTCGAGTTGTTGAAGAGGTCGAGTTGTTGAAGAGGTCGAGCTGTTAAAGAGGTCGAGTTGTTAAAGAGGTCGAGTTGTTGAAGAGGTCGAGTTGTTGAAGAGGTCGAGTTGTTGAAGAGGTCGAGTTGTTGAAGAGGTCGAGATGTTGAAGAGGTCGAGATGTTGAAGAGGTCGAGATGTTGAAGAGGTCGAGTTGTTAAAGAGGTCGAGCTGTTAAAGAGGTCGAGTTGTTAAAGAGGTCGAGTTGTTAAAGCGGTCGAGTTGTTAAAGAGGTCGAGTTGTTGAAGCGGTCGAGTTGTTGAAGAGGTCGAGTTGTTAAAGAGGTCGAGTTGTTGAAGAGGTCGAGTTGTTGAAGAGGTCGAGATGTTGAAGAGGTCGAGTTGTTGAAGAGGTCGAGTTGTTGAAGAGGTCGAGTTGTTGAAGAGGTCGAGTTGTTGAAGAGGTCGAGTTGTTAAAGAGGTCGAGTTGTTAAAGAGGTCGAGTTGTTGAAGAGGTCGAGTTGTTGAAGAGGTCGAGTTGTTAAAGAGGTCGAGTTGTTAAAGAGGTCGAGCTGTTAAAGAGGTCGAGTTGTTAAAGAGGTCGAGCTGTTAAAGAGGTCGAGCTGTTAAAGAGGTCGAGTTGTTAAAGAGGTCGAGCTGTTAAAGAGGTCGAGTTGTTAAAGAGGTCGAGTTGTTAAAGCGGTCGAGTTGTTAAAGAGGTCGAGTTGTTGAAGCGGTCGAGTTGTTGAAGAGGTCGAGTTGTTAAAGAGGTCGAGTTGTTAAAGAGGTCGAGTTGTTGAAGAGGTCGAGATGTTGAAGAGGTCGAGTTGTTGAAGAGGTCGAGTTGTTGAAGAGGTCGAGTTGTTAAAGAGGTCGAGTTGTTAAAGAGGTCGAGTTGTTAAAGAGGTCGAGTTGTTAAAGAGGTCGAGTTGTTGAAGAGGTCGAGTTGTTAAAGAGGTCGAGTTGTTGAAGAGGTCGAGTTGTTAAAGAGGTTGAGTTGTTGAAGAGGTCGAGTTGTTGAAGAGGTCGAGTTGTTGAAGAGGTCGAGTTGTTAAAGCGGTCGAGTTGTTAAAGAGGTCGAGTTGTTAAAGCGGTCGAGTTGTTAAAGAGGTCGAGTTGTTAAAGAGGTCGAGTTGTTAAAGCGGTCGAGTTGTTAAAGAGGTCGAGTTGTTTAAGCGGTCGAGTTGTTAAAGAGGTCGAGTTGTTAAAGAGGTCGAGTTGTTAAAGAGGTCGAGTTGTTAAAGAGGTTGAGTTGTTAAAGAGGTCGAGTTGTTAAAGAGGTCAAGTTGTTAAAGTAAAAGTACTACTACTACACTGTACACTTTACAGTGTAGTAGTAGTAGTACTTTCACTTTACACTGTAAAGACACCCTGGTACAGTGAAGTACTATTACCACACGGTATATATATATTGTTAGTTAAATCACATTACATGAACATTAACACTATTAACATTATTAACATTATTAACATTATTAACATTATGAATATTATTAACATTATTAACACATTAACATTATGAACATTATGAACATTATTAACATTATTAACATTATGAACATTATTAACACATTAACATTATTAACATTATTAACATTATGAACACATTAACATTATTAACATTATGAACATTATGAACATTATTAACATTATGAACATTATTAACACATTAACATTATTAACATTATTAACACATTAACATTATTAACATTATTAACATTATGAACATTATTAACATGATTAACATTATTAACATTATTAACACATTAACACATTAACATTATTAACATTATTAACACATTAACATTATTAACATTATTAACATTATGAACATTGTTAACATTATTAACATTATTAACATTATGAACATTATGAACATTATTAACATTATTAACACATTAACATTATTAACATCATTAACATTATGAACATTATTAACATTATTAACATTATTAACACATTAACATTATTATTTTTATTTTTTATTTTTATTGAAAGACACGAGACAATATTAAGACAATACATCGACATAACAACAAGAGGATGACAAGAACAGTGGGATAAAAGCCAGCAAATATCATATAGTCAGTGTGTGTGTATGTGTGTGTGCGTGTGTGTGAGAATGTCCTTGAGCCTTTTGAGATGGAGGGAAAAATATATAAAAATAATAATAATAATTTAAAACAAATAAAAAAATAAAAGAAACACAACAAACAAAAAAAAAAAGAAAAAATGAAAAACAGGTAAGTATGTGTGCATATGGATGTTCATGTATGCATGTACGTGGGTTTCAATTGGTTGTCCGGCAAGAAAAACAAAACAGAAATCAATAATAGTAAAAAATAGTATTAATATATACTATTAAAATAAAATACTAGTAAAATATATATATACACCGGTATATATACACTATACATATTTCAATATTAATAGAATGGGTGGTGTCACGTTTGCAGAAACATAGTGAGGGATGACCAGGTGGAATGGTGTTCTGTTGTATTGTATATGATGGATGAGGTTAGATTGTCCATTGAAATATATTCTATCATTAACTTTCTCCAGTGTGTGATGTGTGTGTTATTCCTTGATTTCCAGTTCATGAGGATAGTTTTCTTGGCGATAGTTAGGGCCACAAGGAGTAATTTGCGGTTTGTTTTACTCAGATGTATTGTTGAGATGTCTCCTAGTCAGCACAGTGAAGGGGATAAAGGGACGAGGCAGCCCAGGAAGACAGACAGTGGCTCACTTATTTCTTCCCAAAAGTGATGAACTGGTGTGCAGTGCCAGGTGGCGTGAACATAGCTATCCGGGCTGTTTTGAGTGCAATGTGGACAGATATCTGACGTGAATCCCATTTGAAACATTTTTTGCCCGGTGTAATGAATTCTGTGAAGTATTTTACACTGTATTAGTTGTAAATTGGCATTTTTAGTCATGAAGTAGATGTTATTGCAGATTTGGTTCCAGAAATCAGCATCAGGAGTGATGGATAGGTCTGATTCCCATTTTCTTGATGGATGATGTTTTGTCAGACTGTGATATTACTCTACATATTTTTGAGATTAACTTTTTTGAAGAGGGGATATTAATTAATTCTGAGGTTGAGGGGGGTAATTCTAGGTCAGTGGCCTTAATGTTAAGTTTGGATTGAACGGATGATTTGAGTTGCAGATATTCCAAAAATTGATTGCTCCTGATGCCGTACTTCTGAACCAAGTGAGGGAATGAAATCATGGTGTTATTATTGAAGATGTGTTTCAGATGAGTGATGCCTTTAGCGGACCATGTGTGGAGATTTAGAGGTGTCTTGTGACTTAGAAAATCAGGATTGTTCCATATGGGAGTAAAATTTGAAGGTGCAAAAGTGATGTTAGTGATTTTGTGGAATTTCCACCAGGCTGTCAGAGTTTCTGCTATTGTTAGTATATTGAAACAAGGATGGCGTTTGATAGATTGGCTTAAAAATGGTACGCAGATTCCTGGCACCGGGTTGCCAGGTCTTCTTGCCTCCGTCCCCCTCTAAGTCCCGGCACCGGGTTGCCAGGTTCCCTCTCCTCTGTCCTATTCCGCTTTTCCTACTATGCCGATTCCCGGCACCGGGTCGCCAGGTCTTCTTGCCTCCGTCCCCCCCTCTAAGCTGCCCCCCTCTCTAACCACAACAAACGCAACCACCGAACGCAGCAATCAACAACGAACCGCAACAACGGAACGCAGGACGCCAGCGCCCCCCGGCCACCTACTTCCAGCAACCACAGCAACTTGCCGGGACACCGGGCACCGGGATGCCAGTGACCCCACCCCGCCCACTTCCAGCGATGGACCCACACAGTGGCCAACAACGATGCCGCTCCCTCTGCCGTCTTTTGGGGGTTCTCCACGGCGGACGACATCGCAGTAGACCAGCCTCGGATCTCGCAAGCAGATGCCAAGTCGGTTCCCCCCATGCTATGAAATCGGACCAATAGTAGCCGCAGCCATCACGTAGGTCCACGGACGGGCCAGCAAGTCCATTCCTTAAACTCCTGACAACCAGCAGTCGGTTACCCAATCATCAAATGACGCTGCGACACCCGTCCGCCAAGGGAGCGTCCTCGACGCAGCCCACGCCTGGGCCACCGCAATGCCATGGCTTCTCGGTTCCCATTCCAGAAGTTCAGCCCGCCTGCAGACACCCGGCCAACATCGGGTCGGCCATATCCAACGCCGTCTTTAGACCCACAAATCCCCACTCGATCTTGCCGACCAGCGCGCAGGCTTATTTTGGGGGTCTGCAAGGCCCGGGAGCCGCAGTGGATCCGCAGCTAAGCCTCCCCCAAACCGCACCAGGCCAAATCTCCATCAACCATTCCTCAACACTCCAAGCAACCGACGAAGGCTCGCTCTGGCCGAGGTGGGGGCCTAAGCTAGTGAATTGGAGATAAACTTAGCTGAATTTCAGGAGCAGGACCACACCTCAGCCACTCGCCCACTTCCGGCCACGCTCCTATAAATACCTACCCACTCCAAGCCTCGGCACACTCGAGTTTCTGCACCCCACCCTCCCTCCCTCTAGTTAATGGTTATCTCCCCCCATAGTGATCATGCTCTTATCCCATGGAGATCGGGGGTCTGCAAGGCCCGGGAGCCGCAGTGGATCCGCAGCTAAGCCTCCCCCAAACCGCACCAGGCCAAATCTCCATCAACCATTCCTCACACTCCAAGCAACCGACGAAGGCTCGCTCTGGCCGAGGTGGGGGCCTAAGCTAGTGAATATCAATAATACACAGTGGTGGAAAGTAACTAAGTACATTACTCAAGTACTGAATTCAAGTACACAGTTGAAGTACTTGTACTTTACTCTCTACTTTTTACTGTACTACATCTCAGAGGTATATATTGTACGTTTTACTGTACTACATCTCAGAGGTATATATTGTACTTTTTACTGTACTACACCTCAGAAGTATATATTGTACTTTATACTGTACTACATCTCAGAGGTATATATTGTACTTTTTATTGTACTACATCTCAGAGGTACATATTGTACTCTTTACTGTACTACATCTCAGAGGTATATATTGTACTTTTTATTGTACTACATCTCAGAGGTATATATTGTACTCTTTGCTGTACTACATCTCAGAGGTATATATTGTACTTTTTATTGTACTACATCTCAGAGGTATATATTGTACTTTTTATTGTACTACATCTCAGAGGTATGTATTGTACTCTTTATTGTACTGCATCTCAGAGGTATGTATTGTACTCTTTATTGTACTACATCTCAGAGGTACATATTGTACTTTTTACTGTACTACATCTCAGAGGTATATATTGTACTCTTTACTGTACTACATCTCAGTTATATATTGTACTTTTTGTTGTACTACATCTCAGAGGTATATATTGTACTCTTTACTGTACTACATCTCAGAGGTACATATTGTACTTTTTATTGTACTATATCTCAGGGGTACATATTGTACTCTTTATTGTCCTACATCTCAGAGGTATATATTGTACTCTTTATTGTACTACATCTCAGAGGTATGTATTGTACTCTTTTTTGTACGACATCTCAGAGGTATATATTGTACTCTTTATTGTACTACATCTCAGAGGTATATATTGTACTGTAAGGCAAGGCAAGGCAAGGCAAGTTTATTTGTATAGCACATTTCAACAACAAGGTAATTCAAAGTGCTTCACATAAAACCATTAAAAGCATCAAAACATAAGGCAACAGAAAAGGAGATTTAAAAACAATTAAAGAAACAGTGTAAGAAATAAAATTCAGTAGTAAAATGCAGAAATGCAGGAAATTGATTAATATATTAATTGAATGTGGTTCAATTAAAGGCAGCAGCAAACAGAAAGGTCTTCAATCTTGATTTAAATGAGCTGAGGGTCTCAGCAGACCTGCAGCATTCTGGGACTTTGTTCCAGATATGTGGACCAGAAAAACTGAACGCTGCTTCTCCATGTTTAGTTCTGACTCTGGGAACAGAAAGTAGACCGGTCCCAGACGACCTGAGGGGTCGTGATGGTTCATAAGGTAGCAGCAGATCAGAGATGTATTTTGGCCCAAAACCATTCAGTGCTTTGTAAACCAACAGCAGGATTTTAAAGTCAATTCTTTGTTGGACAGGAAGCCAGTGCAAAGACCTCAGAACTGGAGTGATGTGATCCACCCTCCTGGTCTTAGTGAGGACTCGAGCTGCAGCGTTCTGAATCAGCTGCAGCTTTCTGACGGACTTTTTACAGAGACCTGTAAACACACCATTACAGTAGTCGAGTCTGCTGAAGATAAATGCGTGGACAAGTTTTTCCAAATCCTGTTGAGACATAAGTCCTCTAATCCTTGATATATTCTTCAGGTGATAATAGGCTGATTTTGTAATTGTCTTGATATGGCTGTTCAGGTTGAGGTCTGAATCCATAACTACACCTAGATTTCTGGCTTGGTTTGTGGGTTTTAACATCAGTGACTGAAGCTGAGCGGTGATTTTCAATTGTTCGTCCTTGGTACCAAAAACAATTACTTCTGTTTTATCTTTGTTTAATTGAAGAAAATTCTGGCACATCCAGTTGTTGATTTGTTCAATGCAGTTACCCAGCCCTTGTATGGGATTATAGTCCCCTGGTGACATAGTTATGTAGATTTGTGTGTCGTCTGCATAATTATGATAACACACTTTGTTGTTTTCCATAATCTGAGATAGTGGAAGCATGTAGATGTTGAACAGAAGAGGCCCCAGTATTGAACCTTGGGGAACACCACATGTCATTTTAGTCAGCTCTGATGTGTATTCAGCTACAGACACAAAGTATTCTCGGCCCTTCAAGTAGGATTCAAACCAGTTAAGTGCTGTGCCAGAGAGTCCCACCCAGATTTTTAGTCTTTCTAGGAGTATGGCATGGTCGACCGTGTCGAATGCAGCACTGAGATCTAGTAACACTAAGACTGAACTTCTGCCGTTGTCTATGTTTAAGTGGATGTCGTTGAAAACCTTAACAAGAGCAGTTTCAGTGCTGTGGTGCTGTCGAAAGCCTGACTGGAAAACATCAAAGCAGTTATTTACGGTCAAGAAGTTGGTCAGCTGTTGGAAAACCGCTTTTTCGATTATTTTACTTAAAAATGGGAGGTTTGATATTGGCCGATAATTTTTCATCGTTGCGGAGTCTAAACTAACCTTCTTTAGGAGTGGTTTAATAACTGCAGTTTTTAGGGCTTGTGGGAAGACACCTGAGAGAAGGGATGTGTTTACAATTTGTAAAAGATCAGTGGTCATGCAGTTTGAAATATTTTTGAAAAAGTGTGTTGGTAGAATATCCAAGCAGCAGGAGGATGACTTCAGATGTTGTATAATGTCTTCTAGGCTTCTACGGTCGATTGAATGAAATTGTGTCATGATATTTGAATGGTTGTTATTCAGAGATCGGGACAACACATATCCTGTGGTTGATGTGGAGGCACTGACTGCTTGTCTAATTTTCTGAATTTTGTCAGTAAAAAAGGAGGCAAATTGATTGCATGCCCAGGTGGATTGGAGCTCAGCAGCTACCGACACTGGAGGGTTTGTTAGCCTATCGACGGTAGCAAATAAGGCGCGTGTATTGTTCTTGTTTTTGGTTATGATGTCAGACAAGAATGACTGCCTTGCATTTCTAAGTTCCAAATTATAATTGCGAAGTCTCTCTTTATAGATGTCACAGTGAACCTGGAGATTAGTTTTTCGCCACCTGCGCTCAGCTTTCCGACACTCTCGTTTCTCCATTTTGACCAACGTAGCATTTCTCCAAGGAGATCTTTGCTTACCCGAGACAACCTTCACTTTTGTGGGTGCAATGGCATCAATAATATTTTTAACTTTAAAATTGAAGCCATCTACAAGCTCATTGACTGAGAGGCAAGAGAGGGCTGGTGTGGAGGAGAACTTCTGAATAAATAGTTCACTGGTGTTTTCAGAGATGTAACGCTTTGTCACAACCTTGGTTTGGACATTTGTGTGCAAGGAGATTGCACTCTCAAAGAAAACACAGAAATGATCAGAGAGTGCAACATCAGTCACAGCAACCTTGGAAATGTTTACACCTTTGGTGATGATTAGGTCCAGAGTGTGCCCCCTGTTGTGGGTGGGTCCTGTCACATGCTGAGTCAGATCATAGTTATCAAGGACACCACATAGTTCTATAGACTCTCTGTCCTGGGGATTATCAACATGGATATTAAAATCACCAACAATAACAACACAGTCAAAATCAATACAGATTACAGACAGCAGTTCAGTAAACTCATCAAAGAAGGTCGCACAGTATTTAGGCGGTCTGTAAATGTTTAGGAATAAAGCTTGAGTGGAATTCAGAGCCACATATTCAAAAGAACTAAAATGACCAAAGGGCATCTGCTTGCATTGACGAGAATCATTAAATAAAACAGCAACTCCACCTCCTTTCTTATGCGCTCTTGTTTCGCTCATGAAACTGAAGTTGGGAGGTGTTGATTCAATAAGAACAGCTGCACTGTTATCTTGATTTAACCAAGTTTCAGTTAAAAACAAAATGTCCAGTTTGTGCCTCATAATAAAATCATTGATTAAAAATGTTTTTCCTGACAGAGACCTGACATTTAATAAAGCTAAGTTTAATGTGGTTAAAGCTTTCTTTGCCCAATTTATTTGGACAGGCTGACGAGGAATGTATGCTAAGTTTGATAAGTTTGCATGTTTACTATTGTTTCTTCGCAGCCTCAACTTTCCTTTTCTATGAACTTGCAGGACAGGAATTGAAACAGAGGTATGTATTGTACTTTATACTGTACTACATCACAGAGGTATATATTGTACTCTTTATTGTACTACATCTCAGAGGTATGTATTGTACTCTTTATTGTACTACATCTCAGAGGTATATATTGTACTCTTTATTGTACTACATCTCAGAGGTATATATTGTACTTTATACTGTACTACATCTCAGAGATATATATTGTACTCTTTATTGTACTACATCTCAGAGGTATGTATTGTACTATTTATTGTACTACATCTCAGAGGTATATATTGTACTTTATACTGTATTACATCTCAGAGGTATGTATTGTACTCTTTATTGTAGTACATCTCCGAAGTATATATTGTACTACATCTCAGAGGTATGTATTGTACTCTTTATTGTACTACATCTCAGAGGTATATATTGTACTTTATACTGTACTACATCTCAGAGGTATGTATTGTACTCTTTATTGTACTACATCTCAGAGGTATATGTTGTACTCTTTATTGTACTACATCACTAAGCTGAAAACAGATGAGGTTCTCACAGGATGGCGACGCTACAATGGTGATGATCTTATAGAATATGATTTATTGATACTAACAGGAACTAAACAGGATATAAAGGAGTTAAAATGCTACAAACACATTAATGCAGCAGGAATATGATTCCACAAACATCAGATAGATTAGGAAAACATTTTACTCATCAATCATTCTTTGACTTGAACTACTTTAACTACATATATATACTTGAACTGCAGTCAGGTTTGTAAAGCAGTGCTTCTTGTCCAACAGTAGTGAAGTATTTTCACAGTGTGTATTAGTACTTTTACTGCAGTAAAGAGTGATTTTCCTGGTTGTAAACGCGTTTGTCTGTGTGTTGCAGCTGTACGTCCTGAGTCAGGGTCAGTGTATCTACAGAGGGTGCGTCTCCAGTCTGGTTCCCTACCTGAGAGACCTCGGACTCAACTGCCCCACATACCACAACCCTGCAGACTTCGGTAAGAAACCGTGTTCAAAGTGGACTCAAAGACCCTTGTAGTTTGCTTGAGACTGTACACTGCTCCACTTTGAACGGTTCACCTGCAGGATCGATGACATCACAACTACTTTGGAGCCAATCGGGGTCCAGAATGAAACCGCAGGTCAGAATCAGAATCAGAATCAGAACCGTTTATTGCCATGGTATGTTGAACATACAAGGAATTTGACATGACGGGAGGTGCATAACATTTAACAACAATCAACAGTGCAAAGTAGAAACATATTAAAATGTACAGAAAGATATAAAATACTGTCAAATATAAAATGAAGTGAAATATAAAATGAAGTAAAATATAAAATAAAGTGCACAAACGAACAGATAACAGGACTATAAACATGTGTAATGTAAGTGTAGCGTAAAAGTGTGGAGTGTATTTAAATATGAAGGGATGTGCGGGGGAGTGACCGGTAAGAGATTGTCCTGGGGATGACAAAGTCAGTGGGGGACCCGGGCTCTGTTAACGAGCCCGACTGTCGATAGGGAAGAAACTGTTCATGTGGCGTGAGGTCCTGGTCCTGATGGAGGTCTTGGTCCTGATGGACCTCAGCCTCCTGCCAGATGGAAGGGGCACGAACAGTTTATGTCCAGGGTGGGAGGGGTCAGCTACAATCCTTCTTGCTCGCCTCAGGGTTCTTAAAGTGAACAAGTCCTGGAGGGACGGCAGATTGCAGCCAATCACCCTCTCAGTAGAGCGAATGATGCGCTGCAGCCTGCCCTTGTCCTTGGCGGTGGCTGCTGCGTACCAGACGGTGATGGAGGAGCAGAGGATGGACTCAATGATCGCTCTGTAGAAATGCACCATCATTGTCTTTGGCAGGTTGAATTTCTCCAGCTGCCTCAGGAAGTACATCCTCTGCTGAGCCTTCCTGGTGATGGAGCTGATGTCAAGCTGCTACTTGAGGTCCAGGGTTATGATGGAGCCCAGGAAGAGGAAGGACTCCACCACGTCGACGGGGGAGTCACACAGGGTGATGGGGGCTGGTGGGGCTACGTTCTTCCTGAAATCCACAACCATCTCCACTGTCTTTAGAGCGTTGAGCTCTAAGTTGTTCAGACCGCACCAGGTCACCAGATGGTCAGTCTCCCACCTGTAGGCGGACTCATCCCCACCAGAGATGAGTCCAATGAGGGTGGTGTCATCCGCCAACTTCAGGAGCTTGACGGACTGGTGACTGGAGGTGCAGCTGTTGGTGTACAGGGAGAAGAGCAGAGGGGAAAGAACGCAGCCTTGGGGGGAACCGGTGCTGATGGTCCTGGAGGCTGAGACGTGTTTTCCCAGCTTGACGTGCTGCTTCCTGTCAGACAGGAAGTCTGTGATCCACTTGCAGGTGGAGTCGGGCACGTGCAGCTGGGAGAGCTTGTCATGCAGCAGAGACGGGATGATGGTATTGAAAGCAGAGCTGAAGTCCACAAACAGGATCCTGGCGTAGGTTCCTGGGGAGTCCAGATGCTGGAGGATGAAGTGAAGGGCCGTGTGGACTGCGTCATCTACAGACCTGTTGGCTCTGTAGGCGAACTGCAGGGGGCGCTGGGATGGGTGGTACAGAGGCATGTGCCCCTGCTGGGCTGGGGGAGGGGGACCTGGTGGTCTGGGGCTGGTTGATGGAGCTGTGGGGAATGGAGTCAGGACTGTCCCATTGTCCATCAAAGCGACAGTAGAACTCGTCCAGCTCGTCTGCCAGGCAGAGGTCGTTCATGGAGTGGGGGGGGGGGCTTAGGCTTGTAGTTGGTGATCTGTCTGAGACTCTCCAGACAGAAGCAGAGTCATTGGCTGAGAGCTGGTGTTGCAGTTTCTCAGAGTCCAGACGTTTAGCGTCTCTCACCGCCTTACTAAACCTGTGTTTTACCTCTTTGTCACAGCCTCTGTGTACTCATCCAGACTGTTGGTAGCAGTCCTGAGGACATCCCAGTCTGTACAGTCCAAACACGCCCAAAGGTCCTCCAGAGCTTCACTGGTCCACTGCTTGAGTTTCCTCACTAGGTTTACAGCTTGAGTTTCTGCCTGTAAGCAGGAATCAGATGGACCATGACGTGGTCAGAGAGTCAGTGCAGCCCGAGGGACGGCATGATAGCCCCGCTGATTGTGGTGTAGCAGTGATCTAATGTTCTCCTCTCTGGTTGAGCATTTAATGAACTGTCTGTATTTAGGGAGTTCATGGCTGAGGTTTCCTTTGTTCAAGTCACCGAGGACAATAACTAGGGTTAGGGTTGGTCCGCTCCACACACCGTATATCTGTTCGGCGAGTGTCCGCTGTGCCTCCTGCATGTTGCCCTGCGGCGGCATGTAGACGCCGACCAGTAGGAATGAAGAGAACTCACGGGGGAGTAGAAGGGTTTACAGTTTATGATAAAAGATTCCAGATCAGGAGAGCAGTGCTGCAGAATCACTGTCACATCGTTGCACCAGCCACTGTTGGAGGAGAAACAGATTCCTCCACTCTTCCATTTGCCTGAGAGCTCCGTGTGGCGGTCCGCTGTGAACAGCTGGAAGCCCGCCAGCTGGAGTGCGGAGTCCGGTAGCGCGCCGGGTCGCTTCCCTCTCCGACGGGCTTCACTGCATGAGTTAAGGTGAGCGCACCTTTGACGAGAACGTCCAGTAATTCCACAGAGGTTAACAAAAAAGTAAGTCCGCTGGAGTTGTTCCCCTGATGTTTACGAGCTCGTCTCTGGTGAAAGAGCTCCGGGTACCACAGCAGAAAACTGAGTTAACGACAAAACAACACAAAACAATGAGCACCAACATACCGAGCCAGCCGTCTTGAAGGGACACAAATAATAAGAATAATACATTTTATTTATAGAGCTCTTTTCATCATACTCAAAGACACTTTACATTAAAAACCATCATATTAACAAAAGCTATACACTAAAATTGTAAAACACACGATATTGGTCACACATTAAAAGCAGTTTTGAACAGGTGAAGGTTTTGATTTGTGATTTGAACAGAGAGGTCAGTGCAGTCTGGGATGTGTTTGGGGAGAGAGTTCCAGAGGGAGAGGGCAGCTCTGGAGAAGGTTCTGTCCATGTCCGGTGCTTGGTCCTGAGTGGAAGAGACAGGAGGCATCAGAGGAGCGGAGCCGGCGGGATGGAGTGTGGTGGTGAAGCAGGTCGGTGAGGTAGGAGGGGGCTTGATTGTGGAGGGCTTTGTGAGTGAGGAGGACTTTAATATTGGATCCGTTGTGGGACGGGGAGCCAGTGGAGGTTCTGGAGAACAGGGGTGATGTGGTCACGGGAGCGGGTGTGGGTGAGCAGGCGAGCAGCAGAGTTCTGGATGTACTGGAGTTTATTTAGGATTTTGGATGATGTGCCGTGAAGAATGCTGTTGCAGTAGTCGGTTCTTGAGGTGATGAAGGCGTGGATCAGAGTTTCAGCAGCAGATGAGGAGAGTGATGGGCGGAGACGGGCCATGTTTTTTAAGTGGAAAAAGGCAGTTCTGGTGATTTGGTTGACGTGGTGTTCAAAGGAGAGGTTGCTCTCCAACATGACTCCGAGGTTGCGGATGTGTGGGGAGGGAGACAGAGTGGAGTTGTCGATGGTGAGGCAGAAGTTGTGACAGGTTTTAGTGAGGGATTTGGGACCGATGATGATCATGTCAGATTTATCACAGTTCAGTTTGAGGAAGTTGGTTTGCATCCATGATTTAATGTCAGTGAGGCAGCTGGTGAGAGTGGAGTGAGTAGTAGTGGTGATGGCTTTTGTGGAGACGTAGAGTTGGACATCATCGGCGTAGCAGTGGAAACATTGACAATGGGACTTTCAGTGAACACAAATGATTATAACAAGTATTTTACATCCTAAACCTACCCATTCTGATACTTGTAATGTAATTTACTACAAAAAGCAATCTGTTTTCAGCTTTGTGACGGAGCGTTAACCAGCTGATCCTTTTGAAAGAGTTTAATAAGCTCAAGAAGTTGGAGGGTTTTCTCAAAATATAGAGGAGTTCATCACAAATATTCAACATGAACACTTCTAAAGAAGTAGGAGGTAGAGTACAAGTACCTGGACTGTGTTCTTCCAGTACTTGAGTAAAAGTACCACCACTGTGTGTGCTTAGTGGTGGAGGTGGCGTCTGGAGAATACGGAGACCAGATGGTCCGGCTGGTGAAAGCTGTCCATGACAGGAAGTGTGACAAGGACCATCAGACTGACCTGAACGGGGACACCAGCCTCCACCCGCTGCTGTGGCAGCGCACAGAAGAGGTGAGAAACAAACGCACCTCACACACTTTACACTGTTCACAAGTCAGGAACAAACACAGGACGAGGAGACGTTCACTGTCTTCTTCACAAAGATACAGAAATATTATCATTCAATATATATGTATGTTAAATGAGAGATATCTTATGTTTATTACATGTCTCATTTGTCTCAGGAGAGTTCGTCGTCTGAAGGTTGTCACAGTTTCTCAGCCAGTTGTATGACTCAGTTCTCCATCCTGTTCAGAAGAACGTTCCTCAGCATCCTCAGAGACTCGGTGAGGAAGCACTGTGACACCCGGTGGACACCGACAGCTACTGCAGCTGAGATACACAGAATGTCATGAAACCACAGTTGTACTAACTGTCATAGTAACAGTTGTACTAACAGTTGTACTAACAGTAATAATAGCAGTTGTACTAACAGTCATAGTAACAGTTGTACTAACAGTTGTACTAACAGTCATAGTAACAGTTGTACTGACAGTTGTACTAGCAGTCGTACTAACAGTCGTACTAACAGTCGTACTAACAGTCGTACTAACAGTCATAGTAACAGTTGTACTGACAGTTGTACTAACAGTCGTACTAACAGTCGTACTAACAGTCATAGTAACAGTTGTACTAACAGTTGTACTAACAGTCATAGTAACAGTTGTACTGACAGTTGTACTAACAGTCGTACTAACAGTCGTACTAACAGTCGTACTAACAGTCATAGTAACAGTTGTACTAACAGTTGTACTAACAGTCATAGTAACAGTTGTACTGACAGTTGTACTAACAGTCGTACTAACAGTTGTACTAGCAGTCGTACTAACAGTCGTACTAACAGTCGTACTAACAGTTGTACTAGCAGTTGTACTAACAGTCTTACTAACAGTCATAGTAACAGTCGTACTAACAGTTGTACAAACAGTCATAGTAATAGTTGTACTACAGTTGTACTAACAGTTGTACTAACAGTCATAGTAACAGTTGTACTACAGTTGTACTAACAGTAATAATAGCAGTTGTACTAACAGTTGTACTAACAGTTGTACTAACAGTCATAGTAACAGTTGTACTACAGTTGTACTAACAGTCATAGTAACAGTTGTACTACAGTTGTACTAACAGTTGTACTAACAGTCATAGTAACAGTTGTACTACAGTTGTACTAACAGTTGTACTAACAGTCATAGTAACAGTTGTACTACAGTTGTACTAACAGTAATAATAGCAGTTGTACTAACAGTTGTACTAACAGTTGTACTAACAGTCATAGTAACAGTTGTACTACAGTTGTACTAACAGTCATAGTAACAGTTGTACTACAGTTGTACTAACAGTAATAATAGCAGTTGTACTAACAGTTGTACTAACAGTAATAATAGCAGTTGTACTACAGTTGTACTAACAGTAATAATAGCAGTTGTACTACAGTTGTACTAACAGTAATAATAGCAGTTGTTGTAACAGTTGTAGTGACTCATAGACGCTCCCATTGGTCGACCAGGTGCTGACTCACCTGAGGATCTCCTCTCACATCGGGATCGGCGTCCTGATTGGTCTGTTGTACCTGGGCATCGGGAATGAGGCCAAGAAGGTTCTCAGTAACTCAGGGTTCCTCTTCTTCTCCATGTTGTTCCTCATGTTCGCTGCTCTGATGCCCACAGTGCTCACATGTAAGTCACAGCCTGAACGTCAGATCATATGAGTACATTTATCAAGTACTGTAATTCTGTACAAGTTTGAGGTACTTGTAGCCTTCTTCACTTGAGCATTATCTTCTCATGATGTGTTGTACTTCACTGCTCTACCTTTATAGAAGTACAAGTTTAAATCCTTTTCCTGTAAAATGTTTCTAATGTTTTAATAATAATGTTAATAAAGTGAATGTGTCTGTCATAATGTTAATATTGTTAATGTTTTAATAATAATGTTCATGATGTGTATGTCTTAGTAATTATATTAATAATGTTCATGCTATAGTATTACTGTTGTATTACATTTCATTCTATTTGAAGTATTTAACGTTGAGTTGTGTGTTCTTTGTGTTTGTGCTTCAGTTCCTCTGGAGATGGGAGTTTTTCTGAGGGAACACCTGAACTACTGGTACAGTCTGAAGGCTTATTACCTGGCCAAAACTATGGCTGACGTCCCCTTCCAGGTAAGGTGGTATGACACACACACATATATGTGTGTGTACTTCACTGACCACTGCCTTGTACTATCGACCCTGTGCTGTCCAGGTAGTATTCCCGGTGGTGTACTGTAGTATTGTGTACTGGATGACGGCTCAGCCTTCGGACGCCGGCCGGTTGTTCCTCTTCCTGTCTCTGGGGGTCCTGACCTCTCTGGTGGCTCAGAGTCTGGGTCTGCTGATCGGAGCCGCGTCCACCTCTCTGCAGGTCGGTGTACCTGGACTCACCTGTGTGACCTCGCTGACGGCTGCTGACGCCACTCCTTTGTCTCCTGCAGGTGGCGACGTTCGTGGGTCCGGTCACAGCGATCCCCGTCCTCTTGTTCTCGGGGTTCTTTGTCAGCTTCGACACCATCCCCTGGTACCTGCAGTGGATGTCCTACATCTCCTACGTCAGGTGGGGGCGCCGTGGTGACACAACTACTGAGATCAGACAGAAGAAGAGTCTCATATTTACCCTTTACCTCGTCACTACAGTGTCACTCATCACATTCATTAAGAGTCTGTTATATTTCACGATACGTGTATGAATATATCTATCTATCTATTATATATATATATATATATATGTATATATATATATATATATATGTATATATATATATATATACATATATATGTATGTATATATATATATATATGTATATATATATATATATACATATATATATATACATACATATATATGTATATATATATATATGTATATATATATATACATATATATGTATGTATATATATATATGTATATATATATATATATATACATATATATATATACATATATATATATATATACATATATATATATATACACATGTATATATATATATACATATATATATATATATATATATATATATATATATATATATATACATGACGTGACGTCATCTAAGCCCCGCCCCCTTCCCCTCAGATGAGCGCTGTCGATCATTTAAGTGGCTAACGTCCACACGGTCAGTCACGGGCTCAAGATGGCGGAGGTGTGCTGGAACACGTGCGTCTGCTTGTTAATCTTCTTGTAATCAACATGTGATCAGCTGATCCATTGTTGATCTGCTGGTCGCACCTTTAGAGGTAAATATTCCTCATTAATATCGAAACGATGAGGCGATTGTGATTAATATCTACTTTTGTTTTGTGTCACCAATAAATCAAAGTAAAGAAAGTATCAGCAGAAGTACGAATACCTCAGTTCTGTTACAAGTAAAAGTATATTCAGCATAATAATACACATTATATGTTTGCATTGATTCAAAAGGTGCAGCTCATTTTAATGATTTAATGACATCAGCATTTATTAGTTGATTAATAATCTGAATCTGTGAAGTAACTAAAGCTGTAAAAGTAGAAAGTAGCAGAAATACTGAAGTACTTTTGTATTTGTGCTACTTGTTTAGCTCCAGTTTGTACTTCAGCACTTAGTTACTTTCTAGTGAAAGTACACATAAAGTAAAGTTAAATATACTGATATCATTTAAACATGATCGTTAAAATAATGTTATTTAATTGAATTGACATGTTCATAATTCAAACAGCTGCTGAAGGTTCAATAGAACTAAACATCAGAATCACCTTTATCGTCACGTATGTCAACATGGAATCTGACTCCGGTTTCCACTTCGCTCTCAATAAACACGAAAAAAACATATACAAAATAAAACAAGGGCAACAAAAAAAGTAGGATAGATGTAGGTATAAACATTTAACAACTATGTACAACAAGTATAAATATATATCCAAAAAGTATAAATATATATATATATGAACATAAACCTATAAACGGCAATGGGAATTGAGGTGATAGTGCAAGTGGTGGTAACAGTGCAAACAGAGGTAGTAGTGCAGTTTGTCTGATATATTGTTCATCAGAGTGACGGCAGAGAGAAGCTGTTCCTGTGTCTGGTGGTTTTGGCGTACAGAGCCCTGTAGCGCCCTCCAGAGGGGAGGAGGTGAACAGCTTGTGTCCAGGGTGTGAAGGTTCTCCAGAGATCTTTCTGCCCGTTTCCTGACTCTGGAGGTGAACAAGTACAGGATGGAGGACAGGCTGGAACCAATGATCCTCTCTGCAGACCTGACAGTCCGTTGCAGTCTGTTCCTGTCCTTGTTTGGTGGCCGATCCAAACCACACAGTGATGGAGGAGCAGAGAACAGACTGGATGATGGTGGAGTAGAACAGGATCAGCAGCTCCTGAGGCAGGTTGAAGTTCAACCTCTGCTGGGCCTTTCTCCTGATGGTGTTGATGTTGGGAGCCCACTTCAGGTCCTGGGAGATTGTGGATCCCAGAAACCTGAAGGTCTCCACAGCAGACACAGTGCTGTTGTGTATGGTGAGGGGGGGCAGTGTTGGGGGCTCCTCCTGAAGTCCACTGTCATCTCCACAGTCTTGAGCTTGTTCAGCTCCAGGTTGTTCTGACCACACCAGAGGACCAGCCGTTCAACCTCCCGTCTGGTACGCAGACTCATCACCGTCCCTGATGAGGCCGATGACCGTTGTGTCGTCTGAGAACTTCAGGAGTTTAACAGACGGGTCCTCTGAGGTGCAGTCGTTGGTGTAGAGCAGAGGTACTCAACTTCGGAGGCCAAGAGGGCCACATTTAAACCACAACAGGTGCAAAGGGCCACAAATTATTATTAACATATATTTGTACCATTTTATTCACTGTATTTACTACTGCTGTTTAATATGCTGTCTTGCTAGTCATTTTTAATGCATTCCAAAGCATCATGGAATATTTAACAAATATTCTCAATTTCAGTAACAAATGTAGTGTAGCGACTGCGTTTCCAAGGATGACAAGTGTTGGTCAAGCTGATGTTTTATTAACACTGGAGTGAATAGCTTTGCATTGATGACATTGATAAAGTTTGCAATTGCTACTTTTCCTATTGAGAGCTCTGAGTCTGCATTTCACAAATATTAATAACAATAACAATATAACAAACAACTGTTTACTTATTCCTAGTGAGAGCTCTGAGTCTGCATTCTTTTCACAAGTCCTTTCAGATCTGGTTGTTGCTCAGTTGTAGCTGCTCTGAGATAGTCTGCCAAATGTCTGTCAGTTAGACGGGAACGCTGCTTTGATTTTATTATTCCCATGGCAGAGAAGGAGCTTTCACACACATAAGTAGATCCAAAGCAGGTCAGGATTTTCTGAGCACACAGGATTAATGCAGGGTATGTGTTCCTCAGAACACAGGATATCCAGAATGTGTCAATGCTCTCCTCCTTGTGTCTTTCTTTGAGGATGTTGTTGTGCTGCAGCTCTATGAGTTGTTCCTCAAACGCAGCCCTTTCGACTCCAAATTGCCCAGATGTGACTGAGACTGAAGTAGCCTGTAAGTCGCAAACAAGTTTGCCCTGTTAGCGGTAGCAAAGCCAGCATTTCCTCGGCAAATGTGTCCCCTTTGAGAAAGCGCACCCAGACTATAAGCTGCGCGATGTCTGTGCGGTCGGTGGATTCATCGAATGCTAGACTAAAGTACTCGGCACTTTCAATGTCTTTTAGCAACTTTGATAAAAGATCGTCTGAAATGACTTCCACTCTCCTGGTCACGGTAGAATCAGACAACTGCAGCTTTGAGATTTGTCTGATGATGTCGTCCTTGTTGTTAAATTCCGAAAACAGTGATTCCGCACAGTCCGCAAATGTATTTTTAAGAAATTCTCCCTCTGTAGCTGGCTTCCGCAATATTCCAGGCGATGTTGAGCGAGGCCTCTGTAACGTTGTCGCTGCTTTTAACAACGCTGCGGAACATGGATTGCTGGGCTTGAAACCCACTGAGCAACGTTTGTATTTTGTTTCTCCTCAGGTCGCTGCCAGGTGGATAGGCATCTTTAAACTCCGGGTGAAGCTGTTCGTGATGGCGTTGTAAATTCGCTCGCTTTGAGACAGAGATTGTTTTTTGACAGAGGAGACACATTGGTTTCCCGTGTATCTCCGCAAAAGCAAATTCACTTTTCCATGCAGAGTTGAAATGCATTTATAACCAGGCATGTCGGGGGCCACAAAATAAGCGTCCGCGGGCCGGATGCGGCCCGCGGGCCGCCTGTTGAGTAAGTCTGGTGTAGAGGGAGAAAAGCAGTGGGGAGAGACCACATCCCTGGGGGGTCCAGTGCTGATAGTCCGGGTGCTGGACCACATCCCTGGGGGGGTCCAGTGCTGATAATCCGGGTGCTGGACCACATCCCTGGGGGGTCCAGTGCTGATGGTCCGGGTGCTGGACCACATCCCTGGGGGGTCCAGTGCTGATGGTCCGGGTGCTGGATGTGGTGTTTCCCAGCCTCACCTGCTGCGTCCTGTCAGTCAGGAGGTTAGTGATCCACTGACAGGTGGAGGCTGCACAGTGAGCTGGAGAGTTTGGGTGGAGTATCTCCGGGATGATGGTGTTGAACGCGGAGCTGAAGTCCACAAACAGAACCCTTCATATGACCCTGGGGAGTCGAGGTGTTGCAGCATGTAGTGCAGGCCCATGTTGACTGCATCATCCACCGACCTGTTTGCACGGTAGGCAAACTGCAGGGGGTCCAGCAGGGGTCCTGTGATGTTCTTCAGGTGGGTCAACACCAGTCTCTCAAAGGACTTCATGACCACAGACGTCAGGGCGACGGGCCTGTAGTCATTAATCCTGTGATGGAGGGTTTCTTGGGGACCGGGATGATGGTGGAGCGTTTGAAGCAGGAGGGGACTTCACACAGCTCCAGTGATCGGTTGAAGGTCTTTGTGAAGATGGGGGCCAGCTGGTCAGCACAGACTTTCAGGCAGGAGGGGGACACACCATCTGGACCTGGTGCCTTCCTGATCTTCTGTCTGTGGAAGAGCTGACTCACATCCTCTTCACAGATCCTCAGTGCCGGTGGGGGGTCGGTTGGGAGAGTTGAGGAGGAGGCAGGGGGTGTAGGTGGTTGTTTGATGGTGATGGGGCAGGTGGGGGGTGAGAGTCGGCTTATCAAACCTGCAGTAAAACACATTCAGGTCAGCAGCCAGTTGGTGATTGTCCTCAGTGGGGTGGGGGGGGTGGTCTCCTGTCGTTGGTGAGGACTTGCAGGCCTCTCCACACTGAAGAGGGGTCATTGACTGAGAACCTGTTTTCCAGTTTTTCAGTGCAGCTCCTCTTAGCTGCCCTGATGTCCCTCGTCTGTGTGATCCTGGTGTGGTTGTCCAGGATCCTGTCCCCTCTTCTGTAGGCCTCCTCTTTAGCCCGACGAAGCTGCTGAGTCTTGCAGTAAAGCAGGTTTATTGTTGTTATACGTGCAGACGGTTTTAGTCGGCAAACATGTATATATATAAGATATATATATGTATATTCATGATTAGAGACTGAGCTCAGATCAGAATATTCTCTGCTGTTGATTGACTTAGATGTAAACAGGAACAGCTTCCTGTTTCAGGGTCAAGAGTTTCACAATAAAAGCCTCCTAGAACAAGCTGGAGTTAACTTGATCAAAGTAGAAACAGAAGGTTAGAGTTACTGTTCCTCTGTGAGGAAGTTTGAATCATTTCATTCAGAATGTTTTACATAAACAATAAAACATAATTTTGTTTTTATCAGTTATAAGTGTTATTATTGAAGATCAATACAAAAGTTGATTAATATCTTTTCAACAGTAGTGAACTCATCGATGTTGATTAATGAGACTTGATCAGTTTTTTATTTAAGTTATTAATTTGGTTTCATCGGTAAGAAAATGTTCAGTGATTTGAGAATCAGACTAAAATCATTGTCTGATAAATCATTAACATGAAGCTTTTATGTGTCAATCTTCACATGCATCATTTTGTGTTCTGCGTCATATTATCAGATAACCCAGTCGAATCGTCAACATGGAACCACACAGAACCAAGCAGAACCACACAGAACCCAGCAGAACCCAGCAGAACCAAGAAGAACCAAACAGAACCCAGCAGAACCAAACAGAACCAAACAGAACCCAGCAGAACCAAGCTGAACCAAACAGAACCCAACTCGACCAAGCAGACCAAGCAGAACCCAAGCAAGACCAACATCAGGTGAGTTTCTTTTCTGCTGCAGTTAAAATCCACTTCAACAGTAAACGGCTGGTTGTTTAAATGGAGGAACTGATTCCTTTATCTTCACTTTGTTTCTGAGGTGTGTTTGTTGTTCACGAGGTTCTGAAAGGTTCTAAAAGGTTCTAAAAGGACAGACCAGCAGGCTACTTATGGAAAGGCGCTGACTCACTGAGGTTTTACATTAACGACTGAAACAATCGGTGACGTTAACGTTATGAAGCGTAGAGAGCCGAGTGTTTCATCCACAACACTCTTCCTCAAGGCTCATTTTCTGTAACCAGTGTAGCATTAAAGCACCGTGTAATTAGCTAGCTAGCGAACTCTGCTGGCTAGTTAGGCAGTGTAGCATTAAAGCACGGTGTAATTAGCTGACTAGCTAACTCCGCTGGCTAGTTAGGCAGTGTAGCATTAAAGCACAGTGTAATTAGCTAGCTAGCTAACTCCGCTGGCTAGTTAGGCAGTGTAGCATTAAAGCACAGTGGAATTAGCTAGCTAGCTAACTCCGCTGGCTAGTTAGGCAGTGTAGCATTAAAGCACAGTGGAATTAGCTAGCTAGCTAACTCCGCTGGCTAGTTAGGCAGTGTAGCATTAAAGCACAGTGGAATTAGCTAGCCAGCTAACTCCGCTGGCTAGTTAGGCAGTGTAGCATTAAAGCACAGTGGAATTAGCTAGCTAGCTAACTCCGCTGGCTAGTTAGGCAGTGTAGCATTAAAGCACAGTGGAATTAGCTAGCTAGCTAACTCAGAGTTTGTTTTCCTCTCGTGAGGTCTTTAAGATTGTGGTAGTTAATCTCATTTAAAATCCCAGAGTCACAGATTTGTCCTCGAAACAGTCTTCAGGTCAGATTGGATTTCAGGTCTTCTTGCAACTGATTGTCCATGAGAAGCTCATCTCTTACTGATAAAATCCCACATTAGTTGAGAGCATATTAGCACGAGCATGTTGTCCAATATCTCTACAAACAGCGGCAGCTAAAGTTAAGTTATTTAATTGTGTGCCTCGTGCGCTGCCTTATGTGATTATTTCCCAGAAAAATCCCATTAAGGTATTTTCCACATTTCTGACAGCTTTGATGTCTCCATCAGCTGTTTGATGAGACATGAGCCGACTGCTGATCAATAGAAATATTCAGTTAAACCAAAACAGGAGCTATAAGATCCTCAAAAGCTGCAGCATTGGTCAGAATTATCTCAGAGTTTTAAACATTTCATTAGTTAATATGAAAACATTTGCTTATTGGAGCTTTGAAGTCATTTCATCTGATGTAACCCTCACACAAGTGTTGAGGGAAGTTACATCATGATGCTCATTGATGAAGTCCCTCAGGTGAAAGGTCACTTCAGCCTGTCAACATGTTTGTCTCTGAGGCTTCTTCACAGTAGCCACAGTTTCCACTAATTCCCTCTGAAGCAAATTAGTCCGAGCTGTTAACCAGTGAGACCTCAGCACTGGTCCACTGGCCCTCAGGGCTCCAATAATGACCTCCTCTCAGACCGCTGAGACAACCTCAGGATGGACAGACAAACATTAGAAAATATTAGTTCTGCTGGTCAGAAAATGGTGGATATGAATTGTAGCATTCAGATTCTTTAAAGTGTAGAGTCTGAGGTCAATGCTGTGCTGGGGTCACCTATGGCTCAGTGGTAGAGTGGGTCGTCCTTCAATCGGAGGGTCGACGGTTTCCATCCCCAGCTTCGCCAGTCCATGTTGATGTCCTTGGACAAATTGCCCCACATTGCTCCTGTAAGCTGTGCCTGCGGTGTATGAATGGGTATGAATGAATAGTTAGAGTCCTAAAAGAGAAATACAAGTACAGTCCATTTACCAATTAAAACACAAAGACTTTCTAGAATCCGTGACTTTACGTTACACTCCTAAGCTCGCTTCTCATCTACCTCATTTGGTCTCGACTTTCGGCCTTTTCTGTTTTTTCTGAACCAAAATTACAGGTTTGAAACTAGAGATGCACAAATCTGAATTCTATCAGTCCCGATACTGAAATCTGGGCTTTAGGTATCGTCCGATACCAAGTATTGTCATGTTATGTTCACACTACCAGAGATGAACGGGACGATGACGGGGCGCTGACGGGACGATGACGGGACGATGATGAGACGTAGGTGACAACGACATGATGATGAGACGACGCCTGGGCGACGACGGTGGGACGATGACGGGATGATAATGATACAATGACGGTGCGATGACGGGGCAATGACGGGGCGATGACGTGGCGATGATGGGACGATGACGTGGCGATGACGAGGCAATGACGGGGCGATTTCACTGTTCTTGGCGTCCTCTTGTTATGTCTATGTATTGTCTCTTGTGAAAAGATGACAATGAGACGTAGTAGAGGAAGACAGGATGACAACCGGACGCAGAAGATGACAACTTGACGACGGTAGGTAGGTGACAAGTGAATAGGTGACAAGGAAGAGACGTAGGTGACAACGACAGGATTATGATGCGACTGACTGGATGATGACGGGACGGGACGATGACGGGACAATGACGGGACGGGACGATGACGGGACGATGACGGGACAATGACGGGACAATGACGGGACGAGGACGGGACGAGGACGATGACGGGACGATGACGATGACGGGATAATGACGGGATGAGGACGGGACGATAATGATGATGGGACGATGGCACGACGATGACGATGACGATTACGAGACCATGACGATGACGATTACGGGACAATGACGGAACGAGGACGGGACGAGGACGGGATGAGGACGGGACGATAACGATGATGGGACGATGGCGGGACAATGACGATGACGATGACGATTACGAGACGATGACGATGACGATTACGGGACAATGACGGGACGAGGACGGGACGATAACGATTACGGGACGATGACGGAACTTAGGGGATGACGATGGGACAAAGGTTATGGCAGCGACGGACAGAGGTTACAAGAAAAAGATGACAATGAGACGTAGTAGAGGAAGACAGGATGATAACCGGAAGCAGATGATGACAACAACATGACCACGGGACGTAGATGACGAGGACGAGACATAGGTGACGATAGGATGGTGACGGGACGTTGACGGGACGTTAACGGGATGTAGGGGATGATGATAGGATGTTCTTGACCGTGACGATAGGACAAAGGTTACAGTGACGAGATGACGATGAGACGTAGTAGACAGTAGACAGGATGAAAACCAGACGCAGATGATGACAACAACATGACGAAGGGTACGTACCTGACAATGACGGAACATTGTTGTAAACAACGGGACATGGGTGAGGACAATGTGACTTCAGTACAGCTGATGGGAAGTTGGGGATGACGGGATGTAGGTTACTACAGCAACAAGGACTGACGTGACGAGGTGGCGAGGAGTAGGAATTACGTCAGGACGTAGGTGACACCGTTGGACCTGAATGTGATCTGATAGGCTGGTGTGGGACCTGATAAGAAAGTGTTACTGGCCTGTTAGATTCTTCACCTCTGAAAGGGTACAAAGGTGTCTGCAGCCGATGGAAGTGACTGCAGCAGTCTGCAGCACAACAGGTGAACCATGTGTGATGCGATCCTGTTTCATTTACAGATACTTGTTGTAGTACTTTTTGTGCCAGAAGAATGTTGAATTCAACTTTATCTTACTTCATTCTTGGAGCTTATGTGCGTCTAGGAAATGTGAAGTACTTGTATTTTATGTTAACTGCAATGTTATACATTGTTATAGTTATTGTCAACAGTTCTCTGATTGTGGTTATCTGTATGAACAGAAGCTTACATGAACCCATGTACCTTTTTCTCTGCAGCCTATTTGTGAATGAACTGTTTGGTAGTACAGGGTTGTTTCCATTCCTGCTGGTTCAGATCCTCTCTGACATTCACACGGTTTCTGCTCCACTTTGTTTCCTGCAGATCTTCTGTTTGTATTCGTATGTAAATATAGAGTTTTGTAACTTAGCCGTCATGTCTTATGACAGATATCTTGCTATCTGTTGTCCTCTACAATATAACACACGTATGACATTCAACAAGGCTGTTACCTTTATCCCTGTATTATGGTTTTATTCTTTTGTGAAATTCTTAATTACTTTATCCTTAAACATCCGTTTGACATTTTGTGGAAACATCATAAACAGTTTGTATTGCCGTAACTACCTCGTTGTTAAGTTGGCGTGTTCTGACACTGAAGTGAATAACATTTATGGATTGTTTGGTATTGTTCTCTCCATCTTAGTCCCTCTGCTACCAATCCTTTACTCGTACATGAAGATCTTCAGAGTTTGTTTCTCTGGTTGTAAACAGACCAGACAGAGAGCTGTCAGTACCTGCACACCTCACCTCGCTTCTCTGCTCAACTTCTCTTTTGGCTGCTGCTTTGAAATAGTTCAGAGTAGACTTGATATGACCAGTGTACCCAGAGTGCTGCGTATCTCCCTCTCACTCTATTTTCTCATCATACAACCACTTTTCAATCCCATCATGTTTGGATTGCAAATGTCCAAAATACGGAATACATGTAAACATATCCTCTGTTATAAAATGTTGACCTGTTACAAAGATACAATTTAGATTAAATAACAAGTCAGTAAATATTTATCTTTTTTTCAAAGTTGTAACACTTGTCACTGATTAATGTGGGATTTGATGAACTGAAATAATGTTGAGTGGTTGATTGTATTTCTTATATTGTTATATTGATAACACAAATCATGAGTCCAGTGTGTAATTCACAGGAGTGCAAACGGCAGAGGACAAGCTCTGCGTAACCAAAACAGACTTTCTGTGTGCCTTGATGATGCTGTGGGTTTGGTGTTATAGACCTGGTCTATGGTATGTTGTTAGCAGCTGGTGGGCAGCACAGCCCTGCTTGGCTATGTAATCGAGCTAACCGCTAACTGATGCATTGAGTTACATTATGATGCGTTCAAGCTCTATTCAGTAAAAATGAGTTTTGGGTGTAGGTCAATTATCATGATGTGTTCAGTGTGCTATCAGCCTATAGGAGAAATCAGGTATGGGAACATCTCTACTTTAATCAACATTTAGAGATTGAGCTTGAATCACAAATAGATTTGTCACTTGGACATTTTTACTCAACCTCTGAATGAACATCCTTAAAGGAAGTGTGAGAGGTTTCTATGAAACTGTCCCTGAGCCTGGTGCTGCGGTACCATCTGCCAGACAGCACCGGGTGATCGCCACACTTAACCACACTCGGAAAGTGAATCATGGGAGGGCCTTACATAGTCAGGGTGGGATTACTGTTCTCTTTTCCTTACTGTAAGCACCTCTAGATGACAGTGGTGTAAATCATTTACAAGCATTAAAAGGAGTCCATTAGAGCACTTATTCTAAGAAAGTTGGTAACTGTCAGTGCAGCACTTGGCCGAGTATAAATTGTAGCATTATTGTAGACCATAAGCCCTGAAAC
The DNA here is from genome assembly GCA_024529925.1 of Ophthalmolycus amberensis. Taxonomy (NCBI): domain Eukaryota; kingdom Metazoa; phylum Chordata; class Actinopteri; order Perciformes; family Zoarcidae; genus Ophthalmolycus; species Ophthalmolycus amberensis. The sequence continues at coordinate 813,045 of JAFEUB010000185.1, forward strand.
ACTGAACCATAAAAGACTTGTGATTAGTGGTGCGAGTCTCTAGTCACAGAGCGCTACGATGTGATTATAAAACCATCATCCATTCTTCTTGATGCATCAACATTTTTCTAGACATGATTTATTTTTGAGCTCTCATATTTGTAATGATTCATGAATAAAAACAGATGAATTTACTTCTATTATCTTTCATTATTTAAATATGAGTAACAAATAGAAGAGATGAGTCAACTGGAGGGTTACATGTCAGCACCGCAAAGAGAACCAACAGTAAACTGAATAAAATGTTTCCTGTAATACAAACACAGAACTCATCATGTTCTGAGTCATGTGACATAACAAGCTGCTGTTATTCACTAATAAATAATAAATGTCTCTTCTAACCAATGAGCATTCAGCTCTCATACAGAAATAACTCTTCGTGGAACATGTGGTTAAACTCTACATGTTTCTACCATCCTCCCTCTTTCCTCACTGACTCCATGACTTTAGCTTTAGTTTAGTTCTAGAGTCTCTGAGTCCATAAAACATAGAGATTAATGTTGTATCTCGGTTCAGAGAGTTCAACATACAAAGCTCTGGTTCTCAATGACTGAGTCGGGGAGCAAATCCTTGACCCAAAAGGTGTGAATCTACTTCTTGGTTCACTTCACTCTTTCCCAGTTGGACGGAGGAAGAAGACGTTTTTAATAGTATTGCACTGGTCAGAATGTTGATTCCCGTGATATGTGAACCCTGAAATTCCTCTGGCATTTTAACTTCAGCCCTTTACCCTTCATTTGAAGTATAGATGTCACGGGAGTTCACGGTTAGGACCCAATAGCAAGACCACAGGAGACAGAAGTTGATATAACAGGTTTTATTTTGCCAGAATAAAGAGGACAGGAAGGTGTGGAGCCCGTGGTCCGACACCGGAGGGCAGGCAGATCGACGGTGTGAGTCCCGTGGCTCGACACCGGAGGGCAGGCAGAGCGGCGGTGTGTAGTCCGTTAACACAACGGAGGGCACGGAGGGGTTCCCGGACCGGCGGACACCGGAGGCAGGCACTCGAGGCAGAACTTGATACGGGGTTGAAGCGGGTGAAAGACGGTACGAACTGACAACACAGGTCTGGTGTACCAGGGTTCAAATACTGCCCAGATCTCGTTAGTAGGATCTGGGTCTGGTGTGTCAGCCTGCAGGAGGTGATTAGCTGAAGTGTCTACAGCTGTGTGGCCATGGGAGGTGTCTGGTCTGACAGGGATCCTGACAGTGCCCCCCCCCCCAAGGAACGGATTCCAGACGTTCAACATCCAGAAAGACAAACAAGGGTGGGCGGAGGGGGTCCGGAGGAGGGGTGACTGGATGTGACCGGCCATGGGGCTGCAGAAGGCTTCGGACACGGGTGCTCTGGCGGACGGCCGGACTACCGAACTTGCTTCCGACACGGGTGCTCCGGCAGACGGCCAAACTTGCTTCCGACACGGGTGCTCCGGCGGACGGCCGGACTTCCGAACTTGCTTCCGACACGGGTGCTCCGGCGGACAGCCGGACTGCCGAACTTGCTTCCGACATGGGTGCTCCGGCGGACAGCCGGACTGCCGAACTTGCTTCCGACACCGGTGCTCCTGCGGACGGCCGGACTTGCTTCCGACACGGGTGCTCCGGCGGCCGGCCGGACTGTCGAACTTGCTTCTGACACGGGTGCTCCGGCGGGCCGGACTCGGACTTTCTGAGTCGGGGCTCCGGGGAACAGGATGCTGGTCCAGCGGCGGCAGGAACTAGAGGTCGCTGCTGATCCGAGATGGCAGCGGCGGGAACTGGAGGTCGCTGCTGCTCCGAGACGCCAACTGGAGGTCGCTGCTGCTCCGAGACGGCAACTGGAGGTTGCTGCTGCTCCGAGACGGCAACTGGAGATCGCTGCGGCGGGTACTGGGGGTCGCTGTTGCTCGAAGGCGGCAGCGGCGGCGGGAACTGGAGGTCACTGCTGCTCCGAGACGGCAACTGGAGGTCGCTGCTGCTCCGACACGGCAACTGGAGGTCGCTGCGGCGGGTACTGGGGGTCGCTGCTGCTCGAAGGTGGCAGCGGCAGCGGGAACTGGAGGTCGCTGCTGCTCCGAGACGGTAACTGGAGGTTGCTGCTGCTCCGAGATGGCAACTGGAGGTCGCTGCGGCTCGGAGGCGGCAACTGGAGGTCGCTGCTGCTCGGAGGCGGCAGCGGCGGGAACTGGAGGTCGCTGCTGCTCCGAGACGGCAGTGGCGGCAACTGGAGGTCGCTGCTGCTCCGAGACGGCAGAGGCGGCAACTGGAGGTCGCTGCTGCTCCGTGACGGCAACTGGAGGTCGCTGCGGCTCGGAGGCGGCAACTGGAGGTCGCTGCTGCTCGGAGGAGGCAACGGCCGGGTCTGGGGATAGCTGCGGCGCTGAGGCGGCGGCGGCCCGGTCCGGGGATAGGAGTCGGCCGGAATGCCGTCAGAATAAGGGGAGCCGGAGTCGGCCGGACCACTGAGTATTCCGCTACACTTGCTTGGCCCTGTTTCCGGCTGAGAAGGCGCTTAGCCGCATAATTGAAGGCCACCGAGGGTCAAAAACCCTCCTTAGATCCTCCACAAAGTCCACATAAAACACAGTATTAGGCCGATCAAAACTTAATGTTCTCGCGGCCCAGTCCAAAGCCCTTCCTCGCAGTAATCCAACCACGTAGGAGACCTCGGACCCGTCCGAGGCAAAAGTCTGAGGCTGACGGTCAAATACCCGTTGGCATAGCAACGGGAAGCCCTGGCACTTCCCCAGTGTTCCGTCATAGGGATCAGGTGACGGCACAGGGAATTCCCGGACCGGCGGAGCAAGGACTGGAGGGAATAGTGCGAGTGCTGGAACTGGTGGACAACACAGGTCTGGAGTACCAGGGTTCAAATACTGCCCAGATCTCGTTAGTAGGATCTGGGTCTGGTGTGTCAGCCCGCAGGAGGTGATTAGCTGAAGTGTCTACAGCTGTGTGGCCATGGGAGGTGTCTGGTCTGACAGGGATCCTGACAGTAGAACATTTTCCATCCATCCACAAATCACCTCTGGCCATATCATCCTCCACATGACTACACACCGCTACACTGTTGTTTGCTGTTGGTTGATTTTTGCACGACTGTTTAGTTTACCTAGTTAGATAATTTAACACTGTTCTATTTCATTGTATATACTGTGCATTTTTGTTATTTTATCTTCTTATATTCTTATATTTAATATGTCCTACTCTGTTATTTTAGTATATATATTGTGCATTTTTTAATACTTAATATTTGTATTTACGTTGGCAGAATTATATCCTTGCTGCTGTAACATACAAATGTCCCCATGGGGAAGAATAAAGTATTTATCTATCCATCGATTTACTATATGCTTATCCGGGGACGAGTAGCGGGGGCATTATTTCACAGAAAAATCACAGTAATGTATTTTCCACATTTCTGACAGCTTTGATGTCTCCAGCAGCTGTTTGATGAGACATGAGCCGACTGCTGATCAATAGAAATATTCAGGTAAACCAAAACAGGAGCTATAAGATCCTCAAAAGCTGCAGCATTGGTCAGAATTCTCTCAGAGTTTTAAACATTTCATTAGTTAATATGAAAACATTTGGTTATTAGAGACAAATTGCTCCTGTAAGCTGTGCCTGCGGTGTATGAATGAATAGTTAGAGTCCTAAAAGAGAAATACAAGTACAGTCCATTTACCATTTGAAAACACAAAGACTTTCTAGAATCAGTGACTTTACGTTACACTCCTAAGCTCCCTTCTCATCCACCTCATTTGGTCTCGGCTTTCGGCATTTTCTGTTTTATCTGAACCGAAATTACAGGTCTGAAACAAGAGATGCACAAATCTGACTTCTATCAGTCCCGATACTGAAATCTGGGCTTTAGGTATCGTCCGATACCAAGTATTGTCATGCTATGTTCACACTACCAGAGATAAAAGGGGGGAAGTAAAGTAGGGGATAACGATGGGACTTATTTGACAACGACAGGATGTAAGTGACAATGAAGGGACAAAGGAGGTGACAACGACATGATGATGATGGGACGTAGGCGATGACGATGGGACAAAGGTTACAACGAAAAGATGACAATGAGACGTAGTAGAGGAAAACAGGATGACAACCGGACGCAGATGATGACAACATGACGATAGGACGTAGGTGACAAGTAGGAAGGTGACGAGGACAAGACGTAGGTGACAACGACAGGATGGTGAGGGGATGGCAATGAGACGATGAAGGGGCGATGACGGGACGATGACAATGACAATTGGATGTTCTTCACCATGACGATGGGACAAAGGTTATGGCGATGACGGGACGATGACGGGACGATGACGGAACGATGACGGGACGGTGGGACGTTCCTGACCATGACGATGGGACAAAGGTTATGGCGATGACGGGAAGATGACGGAACGATGACGGGACGATGACAGAACGATGATGGGACGGTGGGACGTTCCTGACCATGACGATTGGGACAAAGGTTACGGTGACGATCGGACAAAGGTTACAACGACAAAATGACGATGGGACGTAGTAGAGGAAAACAGGATGACAGCCGGACGCAGATGATGACAACATGACGATGAGACGTAGGTGACAAGTACATACATGACGAAGGGACATTGTTGTAAACAACGGGACATGGGTGAGGACAATGTGACTTCAGTACAGCTGATGGGAAGTTGGGGATGACGGGATGTAGGTTACTACAGCAACAAGGACTGATGTGACGAGGTGGCGAGCAGTAGGAATTACGTCAGGACGTAGGTGACACCGTTGGACCTGAATGTGATCTGATAGGCTGGTGTGGGACCTGATAAGAAAGTGTTACTGGCCTGTTAGATTCTTCACCTCTGAAAGGGTACAAAGGTGTCTGCAGCCGATGGAAGTGACTGCAGCAGTCTGCAGCACAACAGGTGAACCATGTGTGATGCGATCCTGTTTCATTTACAGATACTTGTAGTACTTTTTGTGCCAGAAGAATGTTGAATTCAACTTTATCTTACTTCATTCTTGGAGCTTATGTGCGTCTAGGAAATGTGAAGTACTTGTATTTTATGTTAACTGCAATGTTATACATTGTTATTGTTATTGTCAACAGTTCTCTGATTGTGGTTATCTGTATGAACAGAAGCTTACATGAACCCATGTACCTTTTTCTCTGCAGCCTGTTTGTGAATGAACTGTTTGGTAGTACAGGGTTGTTTCCATTCCTGCTGGTTCAGATCCTCTCTGACATTCACACGGTTTCTGCTCCACTTTGTTTCCTGCAGATCTTCTGTTTGCATTCATATGGAAATATAGAGTTTTGTAACTTAGCCGTCATGTCTTATGATAGATATCTTGCTATCTGTTGTCCTCTACAATATAACACACGTATGACATTTAACAAGGCTGTTACCTTTATTGGTATAGTTTGGTTGCACTGCTGTGTGAAATTCTTAATTACTTTATCCTTAAACATCCGTTTGACATTTTGTGGAAACATCATAAACAGTTTGTATTGCCGTAACTACCTCGTTGTTAAGTTGGCGTGTTCTGACACTGAAGTGAATAACATTTATGGATTGTTTATGACTGCTGTCTCCATGTTAGGCCCTCTGCTACCAATCCTTTACTCGTACATGAAGATCTTCAGAGTTTGTTTCTCTGGTTGTAAACAGACCAGACAGAGAGCTGTCAGTACCTGCACACCTCACCTCGCTTCTCTGCTCAACTTCTCTTTTGGCTGCTGCTTTGAAATAGTTCAGAGTAGACTTGATATGACCAGTGTACCCAGAGTGCTGCGTATCTCCCTCTCACTCTATTTTCTCATCATACAACCACTTTTCAATCCCATCATGTTTGGATTGCAAATGTCCAAAATACGGAATACATGTAAACATATCCTCTGTTATAAAATGTTGACCTGTTACAAAGATACAATTTAGATTAAATAACAAGTCAGTAAATATTTATCTTTTTTTCAAAGTTGTAACACTTGTCACTGATTAATGTGGGATTTGATGAACTGAAATAATGTTGAGTGGTTGATTGTATTTCTTATATTGTTATATTGATAACACAAATCATGAGTCCAGTGTGTAATTCACAGGAGTGCAAACGGCAGAGGACAAGCTCTGCGTAACCAAAACAGACTTTCTGTGTGCCTTGATGATGCTGTGGGTTTGGTGTTATAGACCTGGTCCCTGATGGGCCCCTCGTTTGTTGTGAATCTCAGTTAAGCAGCAGATGAGACATTTTCTCTGTAGTATCAGAAATGCCTCAGACACAACCTAAAATGCTGGATCAGGTATCGGTGTGAACGTGAGCCTTTGAACCGATCTGATATCACGTCATCATATCATTTATCAGCTCAATTATAATACACAGGAACAACAGCATGTGTCACTCGCTACCTGATCCGTACATTCTGCCTGACCGGTACTGAGAAGGTGGAAACTAATAAAACTCACCTGGTGTTTAACATTCTCGTGCACCCTCATTTTTGCGACGGGCCTGATACACTAAGCTTTTTACAGGCTCATGGTGCACTGATTACTTTTGATTAAATGACACGCACATGTCACCAGGCCGCTACAGAATAATGACAAACCTCTTTATTTATTGTTATATGTACAACAATAATAGAGAAGCATTTGTTGGCTTTGAAAATCTTCCCCAGTTCACTCCAACAATGCTCATTCACTAACCAGGACCACGCGAATAGCTATAAGGGTTTCAAATGGTTTGTTGCACGTCAAAGTCAGGGATGGACTTCGGGAGCAAAAGGTGGTTGAGAGTTGTGGGATGAAGGCATACAATTCAGTTTATTTTGTATAGACCAAAATCATGAATCAAAAATTTGCCTCAGAGGGCTTTACAATCTGTACTCGCACAACATTATATTACATTACAGTCATTTAGCAGACGCTTTTATCCAAAGTGACTTACAATAAGTATATTCAACATGAGAGAGAACTACAAGAGAACTACTAGTCACCAGAAGTCATAAGTGCAGCTCCTTTTTTAAACAAGCATAGAAAGATGGGCAGCAACTCTGCTGTCCTGACGTCAGTGGGGAGTTCATTCCACCACTGAGGGGTCAGGACAGAAAACAGCCGTGACCGGGTCGATCGGCCGCAGGGACCTCTGAGCGACGGGGCAACCGATCGCCCCGAGGTAGCAGAGCGAAGTGGTCGGGCGGGGGTGTAGGGCTTGACCACGGCCTGGAGATAGGAAGGAGCTGTTCCTTTCACTGCCCTGTAGGCTAGCACCAGTCTTAACCTGGATGCTCTTACAGGGAGCCAGTGTAGAGAACGGAGAAGGGAAGTTGTGGGAGAACTTGGGGCGATTGAACACCAGGCGAGCTGCAGCTTTCTGGACAAGCTCCAGAGGTCTGATGACCGACGCCGGGGCTCCGGCAAGTAGTGAGTTGCAGTAGTCCAGGCGGGAGATGAGAAGAGCCTGGATGAGCACCTGCACTGTCTCCTCAGTGAGGAAGCGAATCCTCCTGATGTTGTAGAGCAGGAATCTGCAGGAGCGTGTAACCGATGCAATGTTTGCTGAGAACGACAGTTGGTCGTCCAGGGTCACACCCAGGTTTCTCGCAGTCTGAGTTGGAGTCACCACGGGGGGGCGAGAAGGGGGCCCAGAACTGAACCTTGTGGAACCCCCGTAGTCAGCATGCGTGGTTCCGACACGGCCCCCCTCCATGTCACCTGGTAGGATCGACCTGTCAGGTAGGATGCAAACAGGGAGAGTGCAGAGCCTGAGATGCCCATCCCCTCGAGGGTGGAGAGGAGGATCTGGTGGTTCAGTGTCAAACGCTGCAGACAGGTCCAGGAGAATCAGGACAGAGGAGAGAGGGTTCGCTCTCGCTGTGTGAAGCGACTCCGTCACCACAAGGAGGGCTGTCTCAGTCGAGCGACCCACCTTGAACCCGGACTGGTGGGGGTCCAAGAGGTTGTTCTGATGGAGATAGGAAGGCAGTTGGTTAAAGACAGCACGTTCAAGTGTTTTGGATAGAAAGGGTAGAAGAGAAACTTGTCTGAAGACATCAGAGGGGTCAAGTGATGGTTTCTTCAGAAGGGGGGTGACTGGCAGTTTTGAAAGCCGTGGGAAAGCACAACATCCTCTGACCTTTGACCCTCACATCGGTCGAGGAAAAACTCCCCCCCAAAAAAACATTTAAAGTAAGAAACCTTTGGAAGAGCAACAGAGGAGGGATCCTTCTATCAGGATGGACAGAAGTGTACACTGTCATGTGTACAGAATTAACAACATAACAGAGTCACAACAGCTGCTGTTCCTTTTCAATGCATATGACAGAAATTATTCATTGGGAATGTCAGCCTTATGGCCCAACTTTTGCATGGGCCGTAGTTGCGAAGCAGACTTAATTGAGTACGATGACAATGTTGTGGCTGTTTGGACTACTTTTCATTGGGCGTTTAAGGAGTAAAAGTGTCAATTGAATCAAAAGTGTACCGAAGCCAGAAATGCTGCGGGAGGCGATGTTGTACAGGAAGGCCAAATGGGGGGACTTCTGCCTTTCAGGTATAATTCCTTGGAAAACATGGAAATGGGTGGGTTATATGCCAAAGGGGGCGATTTATGCTTTGTTAGTACAACTTTCACTGGAAAACATGGAAATGGATCGGCCAAATGGGGGGACTTCTGCCTTTAGGGTAGAATTCATTGGAAAACATGGAAATAGTGGGTCATATGCCGAATGGGGCGTTTTATGCCTTTCGAGTTGAAAACATGGAAACGGGTCAGTTATCATCATACGGTACCACATTCGACCGTAGACATATCGGATGTTACCGGAGGCGCACGGACGACCCCAAATGGTCCCCAAAGTGCCAAATTAAGCACAAGGGAGCCACTTTGCAGTTTTGAAAAGAAAAATCTAAAATGAAACGGGGTCAACTTTCCCAAATCTCCCCTTGCCTTTTGGACCTCTTTTCCCATGAAATGTCTTTTAAATGAAACGTAGGGGACAACAGAGGACAGTCTTTAAGGATCAGTTGGATTTACATCAATGCAATGTTCCTGAAGAAAGATAGCTTTCCCAAAGGTATGCAGAATTCTTGCTCGGCATGCTGAATCAAGTCATCAGAGGGAATGTGTAATGCAAAATTCAGGCAGTTTCAACATTTTTTCCACAATTTCTTGTCACTTGTTATATATTGCACCAATTGCACCAATTATGACCTTTGTGCCTGTTTTTGGGCACCTTAACTTGGACCTACGACCCCTAGATTTTAGTCATTTCATCTCCACGACCATCTCTTAACTTACAAAAATGATTTATTCCTCTATCTTACTTTAAAGTATGTTTAATTAATTAAAAGACTATTAATGATGTATACATGTTTCTGTTTCTGTTGGGTGCCATAAAACCATTTCTACAAAACAAATGAAGATGATGTATGGTGGACAACAGCAGACACCCTTTCAGGTTCAGTTGGATTTACATCAATACAATGTTCCTGAAGAAAGATAGCTTTCCCAAAGGTTTGCAGACTAGCTGCTCCATGTGCTCATTCAAGTCATCCAATGGAATGTCTCGTTTCAATTTCAACGCAGTTCCAGCCTTTTTTCTGAGAAGTTATGACATTTTGAAGGAGGGCCATTTGGTCATCATTTTCCATTAATTTATCCTATCAACATTCCCTATTCAAATGTAGGCCAAGTGTCCCTCCTCCCGCGCAGGCATACAAAGTGCTAGAGAGTGCCATCTAACATGAATGTGCCTCATTTGGGCGTGGCTACAACATATTTAAAAAGCAGGGCTCTGACAAGTTTAGAAATAAAAGTTGCTATACCAATTTAGCAACCCTGACACCATGCTGAGCTTTGAGTTTCATACAGGCAAATTTATTTTCTAGATAATTTATAGGGATTTTGGTCACGTGACCTTATTGTAGGCCCAGTCCACAATGTGTGTCCACAATCCGGGGTTTCTGGTACCAATGTTTGAGAGATTATGGCCATTTTTACATAGGTCAAAAAATCCCCAAATATATGGCACCAATTTAGCCCTTTGGGGCTGTTTTGGGGGACCTTAACTTGCAGCTACGAGGTCCACATTTTAGGTATTTAATGGTCACAAGCCCCTCTTTGAAGAGGAAAAGGATCCAAATCTCTACTTTGATTTAAAGTGTAAAAATAAAGAGAAAAGACTGGTAAAAACTGGCCTACTGACATTTGGGAGTTTTGGATTAGGATTATTGGTCTACATGACCGGCCCATGACATGCAGTTGAAATGACAGTTTTTGAGTTATAAAGATACTCAAAAACTGCCACTTAAACTACATTTGATTGGGCTGTCATTTGTCCCAAAAACCCCAACCCAAATGGCACAAATGAACCCAAAAGGTATTGGGAAACCCGGGACAATTACTGCCGTTTGGGTCAGGATTTTTGGACAAAATGAGAGCCCAATCAAATGTAGTCGGAATGGCAGTTTTTGGAAAATTAGGGAACATTTTTCCAAAAAAGCTGTTTTCAGTCTTTAGAGTCAAGAGGGTTTTTGTTGGGTCCTATAAAAACACTAATAAATTACTTTTTGTTATAAAATTGACATATGGTGGACACAAGAGGACACTCTACTAGGATTACTTGATTTGATCTCATTAGCATGTGTAGAGGCTTGAGTCTGCTCCACAGAGAGGAAGGCCAGAGCGCGTGTCCAGCTGCTGTTCACAGTGGACACGCTGCGATAATAAATCTACCAAAACTGGTTTACAATTAAAAGGAATTTAATCCCACTGATGCAAGTACGATTACAGTGAAGTACATACTCCCATGAAATATTACACTATTTTAACCCTCTTTGCAAAAAACTCCCTCTGGTCCCAGGAGACACATCCGTTCCCTGGGAACGACACTAACAGAGAGAGAAAAAGTCTTTCTATCCCCGCCCTCATATCCGTTCGAAACTCCTCCCCTTCCGTCTATCCCAATTCCTATTGGCTAACTTCCAGGAGTGTATTCGCCTGTCTGTCTTTCTGTCCCTGAGTTCTTTAACACATTCAATGACTGTCAGTTATTGCTTAATCCCTCTATGATAAACATTCCATATAATAGATAAGACTTTGCAATTTTTGGCAAAAGCTACATGTCCCAAATTCTACTTCTAGCTACTAATCCTAAAACACTTCATGCTTATCTTAATTATGCATTTCCAAAACACTTATGATTATGACTAATTATGAACTCTCAAATATGAATCATTAAACACTTTTATTATAACTACTAAACACACAGTTCTACACTCAAATTTCCTACACATGCTGCTAAAAGAAGATAGCTTTCCAGAGGGCTGAGAGATGGGGTCCTTGGTGAGCAACCTCAGGACCTCAGATAAGATGTTGGGTGCAATTTCCTGACTAGTTTGAGCTATTTGATGAGTTATTTGTAGTGGTGTCACGGATCACGGATCAATCCGTGATCCGTTCGGATCAGCCCTCACGGTTCGGATCACTCGTGAACCGCGGATCAATTGAGTATTTTTTTTTCTTTTCTTTTTTTACAGTGTAATCATCATAGTGTGTAATAAAGTTCGACTGCTGCTGTTCCTTTTCAAGTAACAAGTCCGCGAATATCAATGCAGAGTCTCAGTGAACAGATATAAAGCAGTAGTGTGTTCACGTGAACGGAGCAGGTTAGAAGCATTTAACGGTGAAGTCATGGCGAGTGGAGGAACGTCAGAAGCCGCGACGTCATTTAAGTCGCAAGTTTGGGAACATTTTGTCTTCCCTGTAACGTATAATGACGGATGAGGGTGGTGGACGAAACCGTTACGGCATGTAGGCGTTGTTTAAAGAGAAAGACACACGACAACGGCAAAACATCGGGCATGTCCACACATATGAAGAGACACCATCCCGTCTGTCAGCGACGGGGACACTCCGTTGTAGAAAACAAAGGATTTCTAAATCTGGTTAAAGTGCTTGAGCCACGCTACGAAGTCCACTCACGCACCCACTTCAGTGTGAAGCTGTTCCAGACCTCTATGAGAAGGAAAAGACTGTAGAGACTGCTTTCACCACGGCGGAGTGATTCTTAGTCCGGTGCTGTAGACACGCCCCCTCTGTGAGAGTCACACACAGACACACACCTGGGGCAGGTGCTGTAGACACGCCCCCTCTGTGAGAGTCACACACAGACACACACCTGGGGCAGGTGCTGTAGACACGCCCCCTCTGTGAGAGTCACACACAGACACACACCTGGGGCAGGTGCTGTAGACACGCCCCCTCTGTGAGAGTCACACAGACACACACCTGGTTCAGGTGCTGACAGAAGTATCAGAGTGAAGCTAGACAGGCCCAATAATATTCCAGTCACCACAGAAAGGTCGACCCTCTCCCCAGACAATGGAGATATTCTCATCTTTTTGAAAATAATGTCACAGTAATGTAACATTATTGTGTATTATTGTGGCATAACCTGACAGGAAGTAAACATAGACCCAAGTTGTTGCTGAGCAGTTCAGTTCAGTGTAAACAGTGGAAGCTAGCTCACTGGCTGTTTCTTTCTTTCAATATTGATCAAAGGACGAGGATATCAACATCCCTCATGTTGCACTTAAACTTAACAGAATTCTTGAATGTATTATTTTTATTTATTTATTTCATTTTGTTTCAAATTGGACATCTTCAATATTTTTGTTTTCATGTAAGACTATAGCCCAAAGTTCTTTGCTTTAAGTGTTCTTGAAGTTCTTTAATTAATAAATGGAAAGCAAAGTTATATTTGGCTCCTCCCCTTTTCTTTGTTGATCCGAAAAATGATCCGAACCGTGACTCCTGAACTGTGATCCGAACCGTGAGGTTTGTGATCCGTTACACCCCTAGTTATTTGCATGTTGCAGATATGAAGGACACTTCAAGGTCAATGTCGGTCGATTGGGTTGGGATTTTTGGCTGAAATGAGAGGCCAATCAAATGTAGTGGAAATGGCCATTTTTAGTTATAAGGCATCTGCCATTTCCCAGACAAAAAGGTCCTCGAAATGGCAGGTTTTGAGTTATAAGGGAACTCAAAAAGGGTCATTTCAACTGCAGGTGTATGGGCTGACCATGTAGGCCAATTATCCCAACCGATATGACATAAAAGCTACCCATCTCTCCCAAACAATTTTCTCCAATTGCTTTTGGCTAGGAGGCTGAAACTTATGTGGGGGCATACCTGGGAACAGCCCACCAGGTGTGCAAGTTTTCAAGTAAATCGGACGAGTTTGACTTTTGAGCAAAATCAATGCCATGCCTTACTTTGCCTGAGATTTCAAACAATTGGAGTTGGTCCAATCCTTTTAATTTTCATACCAGTGGATCTATACTATCTATACTTTGAGATGATAGTACAGTCCAAATTTCAGCTTCCTAGCCCAAAGGGTTGTGGAGATCTTCCAGGTCAAATGTCAGTTTATTTACAACTCAAAAAGTGTCATTCCGACTACATTATTATGGAATCTCATGTGGCCCAATGATACTGACCAAATGGCAACATCTGTCCCAAAACATTGATTCCGTACAATTAAGCGTTGGTCCAAGATTTTTACGTTTCAAAGCGGGATACCGAACGGTTGAGAAGTTACGGCAGTTTAAAGTATCAATCCAGGATCCCACCGAGCTGGCCATGGATTGCAGTTTTTTTCCCGAAAGTCCCGGGGGTTTTGCCCTCTGGTGGCCAAAAGCGGTAAAGGGCCATCTTGAACAAGATGGCGCCGCAGAAGAAGGCTGCCTCGACGTGTTGGTGCGCATTGTTTTTTGTTGTTTTTGTCGTTAATTCAGTTTTATGCTGCGATTCCCGGAGCTCTTTCACCAGAGATGAGCTCATGAACATCAGGGGTACAACTCCAGCGGACTTAGTTCCAACTTTTCTGCTAACTTCTGTGGAATTACTGGACATTCTAGTCAAGGGTGATCTTACCTTAGCCTCCCTAAATACCGTCAGTTTATTAAATGCCCTACCAGAGAGGAGAACATTCTGGACCACTGCTACACCACAATCAGCGGGGCCTATCACGCCGTCCCTCGTGCTGCACTGGGACTCTCTGACCACGTCATGGTCCATCTGATTCCCTCATACAGGCAGAAACTCAAGCTCTGCAAACCTGTGGTGAGGAAATTCAAGAAGTGGACCAGTGAGGCTCTAGAGGATCTTCGGGCGTGCTTGGACTGTACAGACTGGGATGTATTCAGGACTGCTACCAACAGTCTGGATGAGTACACAGAGGCTGTAACTTCATATATCAGCTTCTGTGAGGACAGCTGTGTTCCATCAAGCACCAGGGTGAGTTATAACAAAAAATACAGGTTTAGCAAGGCAGTGAGAGTTGCTAAACGACTGTACTCGGAGAAACTGCAACATCAGCTCTCAGCCAACGACTCTGTTTCTGTCTGGAGAGGTCTCAGACAGATTACCAATTATAAGCCTAAGACCCCCCCCTCACTCCATGAACGACCTCCGCCTGGCAGACGAGCTGAGTGAGCACTACTGTCGCTTTCAAAGACAATGGGACAGTCCTGACTCCATCCCCCACAGCCCCATCAACCAACAACAGACCACCAGCCCACCCTCCCCCAGCTCAGCAGGGGCCCATGCCTATGTACCAACCATTCCAGCGCCCCTCCCACCCCCAGTGACGACTCTCTCTATTCAGGAGAGCGATGTAAACAGGCTTTTTAAAAAACAGAATCCCCGCAAAGCAGCCGGCCCAGACTTGATCTCCCCCTCCTCCCTGAAGTACTGTGCTGACCAGCTGTCTCCGGTGTTTACAGACATTTTCAACACCTCACTGGAGACTTGCCATGTACCAGCCTGCTTCAAGGTCTCCACCATCATCCGTGCCCCTAAAAAACAAGGATCACAGGACTTAGTGACTACAGGCCCGTCGCCCTGACCTCTGTGGTCATGAAGTCTTTTGAGCGCCTTGTCCTGTCCCATCTAAAAACCCTCACCGACCCACTCCTGGACCCCCTGCCGTTCGCTTACAGAGCCAACAGATCTGTGGATGACGCAGTCAACTTGGCCCTTCACTTCATCCTCCAGCATCTGGACTCCCCAGGAACCTACGCCAGGATCCTGTTTGTGGACTTCGGCTCTGCCTTCAACACCATCATCCCGTCTCTGCTGCATGATAAGCTCTCCCAGCTGCAGGTGCCCGACTCCACCTGCAAGTGGATCACAGACTTCCTGTTCGACAGGAAGCAGCACCTGAAGCTAGGAAAACACGTCTCATCCTCCAGGACCATCAGCACCGGTTCCCCCCAAGGCTGCGTTCTTTCCCCTCTTCTCTTCTCCCTGTACACCAACAGCTGCACCTCCAGTCACCAGTCCGTCAAGCTCCTGAAGTTCGCGGATGACACCACCCTCATTGGACTCATCTCTGGGAGGGACATTCTGCTGAGACATTTGGACTACACTTGTATGGGCTGGCCGATTAGTAATGTAATGTGAATTGCAGGACACATTGATCGACATTTCGAACGCACCTTGCGACCCCGGGTTCCTTCCGGATCTGCCTGTCTGAGGGTTGCTTCGGCATCAATCGGAGATGCTCGCATTTCCGCGGCTGGGACAGTCGCAGGCACCAGTTGCCTTCGTCCCCCTAAATGCAGACTTCGGGCTCCCCTGTGCGTGGGCCCTTGGCGGTCTCCCCGGTGCGTGGGCCCTTGGCGGGCTCCCCTTCCTCCCTGTTGGCTCTTCCTTTCTACCTCCTTCCCCGACTGCTTCCCGGGGGCCGAGCTGGGGCATCGGTCGGTGGACATCTCGTCTCCGTGCTGACCACGTTACGTATGTGTAAGTCCGACTGTGTCGCTCTATTGGGGGTCTAATGAGGTACCTCTGGGGTTGGGTGGGTTGCGGACGGGACCCTCCACCGCGGGCAGGGTACCCGATCCTGAGAACGTGAACCTCCCCCCTTTCACAAGGGGGGTGGGGGGGAGGCACGCTGTAGTCCTACGGGGAGACAAAATCATTCGACTACAACCTCAGATCAGACGAGATAACCCGCTGAATTTCAGCATGTTACTAAGCGAAGGTAAAAGAAACTAACCAGGATTCCCTCAGTAGCGACGAGCAAAGAGGGAAGAGCCCAGCGCCGAATCCCCGTCTGACAGGTGGATTGAGGGAATTGTGGCGTATGGAAGATTGCTTGCCCAGTGTCACTCGGTGGCCGAGTCCTTCTGATCGAGGCTCAGACCGTGGACAGTGTGCGGTAACGTTCTTCTCGGGGTCGGGTTGTTTGGGAATGCAGCAGCCAACCGCATCACCAGGGTGGGGATCGGCTCATGTAAAAGGCGTAAGGGTCTGCGGCGATGTCGGCAACCCACCCGACCCGTCTTGACCCCGAAGGGATTATTTATTGCCAGGATCTCCGGCGGGTGGGTGAGCGGAGAGTCGGAAGTCGGGATCTCCCCCCGGGGCTGTTGGAAGGTTGAGGGCCGAAAACCTCTGAGTTGTCGTTCGTCTGTCGCACATCATGTTGAAGCTGAGTTGAAGAGGAATTCACTGGGTCAGTTGTGCTTAAATACTTTGTGTGGAGGAAATGAGATAGTTCGGGAACAAGGACCACACCCCGAACCTAAGGTTGTAAAACTCAATTTAAATACGTATTTAATTTTAAGAATAAAAAAAAGAGAATCTAAATATTAAATAGCGCAAAAATTTAAATATGGGGATAAATTAATTTATAAAAATATGAAATATAAAATTAAATCTATTCATAGTAGACAGTTGTACAGTAGTTTTGAAATGAATTAAAACCAGCAACATAGTAAATTATGTATAATAAATATATATCTATGTGTATGTAAAAATCACTGAATGGATGGGTGTCTGGAAAAAATATCTTAAACTCAGTCATACAGATATACATATATATATTATTACTTGCCAGCAATTAATACACAAATGCGCTGCTCTATATGTCTCTTCTGTGTGTAGTGTGCAGAAAAAGCTCAAAGTCGGTTCGATGGTAATCTCTGGTATTCCCTGTCTGCCATGACATGACTGAGGTGGGTCTGCTTCCTTGACATGAAGAGGTATAAACAGCAGATTTCAAAGCAGCCTGACATTAGCAGTCCGCTAATCAGCAGGTTACAAACATTCATCTGTGTGTAGTATAAATGTTTTTGTGTCATTTAAGAAATCTAATTGAAATGTCTTTGTTAATTCGTTGAGGCTGGGCACTACATTGTAAGTATTGCTGCATGTGAGTTATTCTCTTGTCTGTGCTTGAAACTGTGAACCAGTGTTTTCAAAGTAAAGCTCGGCAAACATGAAAATATTGCCTGTGTTATTTAGAACAATGTCTTCAATTAAATCAAATGATTCAGTTTGGTTTGAGAAATGAGAAGCGAACCTTGTTACAATTAGTTTTGTCATCTAAAACTAGAATGATGGTAAATTCAACTTTAACTTACTTTATTCTTGACACTTACACACATGTAGGGACTTTGAGATACTTGTACTTTATGTTAACTGCAATGTTATACATTGTTATAGTTATTGTCAACCTCCTTCTGATTGTGGTTATCTGTATGAACAGAAGCTTACATGAACCCATGTACCTTTTTCTCTGCAGCCTGTTTGTGAATGAACTGTTTGGTAGTACAGGGTTGTTTCCATTCCTGCTGGTTCAGATCCTCTCTGACATTCACACGGTTTCTGCTCCACTTTGTTTCCTGCAGATCTTCTGTGTCTATTCGTATGTAAATATAGAGTTTTGTAACTTAGCCGTCATGTCTTATGACAGATATCTTGCTATCTGTTGTCCTCTACAATATAACACACGCATGACATTCAACAAGGCTGTTACCTTTATCCCTGTATTATGGTTTTATTCTCTTGTGAAATTCTTAATTACTTTATCCTTAAACATCCGTTTGACATTTTGTGGAAACATCATAAACAGTTTGTATTGCCGTAACTACCTCGTTGTTAAGTTGGCGTGTTCTGACACTGAAGTGAATAACATTTATGGATTGTTTATGACTGCTGTCTCCATCTTAGTCCCTCTGCTACCAATCCTTTACTCGTACATGAAGATCTTCAGAGTTTGTTTCTCTGGTTGTAAACAGACCAGACAGAGAGCTGTCAGTACCTGCACACCTCACCTCGCTTCTCTGCTCAACTTCTCTTTTGGCTGCTGCTTTGAAATAGTTCAGAGTAGACTTGATATGACCAGTGTACCCAGAGTGCTGCGTATCTCCCTCTCACTCTATTTTCTCATCATACAACCACTTTTCAATCCCATCATGTTTGGATTGCAAATGTCCAAAATACGGAATACATGTAAACATATCCTCTGTTATAAAATGTTGACCTCTTGCTAGATACTCTATGGATGAAATTGTGGCATTGTTCATGGTGGTGATTTTAATGTTTTCCACATCCAAATACTTCCGAATATTTATGAATCCAGAGAGAAAAGGACACGGAGCAATGCTTATCTATTATATTGACAAAGGCAATCCCCTTTGAAAACCAATAAAGAAAATGCATGAAAGCGGCACAACCACTCTTCCTCCGCCCTCTGACCTGCAGCTACATCTTATGTAGCTGCAGGTGACTTAGGGTTTTTATAATCATTTTCATTTGGCCTTGTTATGAATTCAAATTCATTTGTGATTTGTGACGGTAAGCTGCTTAAATAAAATTGAATAGAATTGAAAGTTGGTGTGTAAGTTGATAGTATATTTGATATGTTTATGATGGTAAATAAACAGACGGAAGGTAACTTCTCTGAGTGCATAACTTTAGTCCTAAATGTTGAGATGTGTGAGCAGAGCCAGGCAGTAAGTTGATGACTTTGTACAGTTTCTATTGGATATAGTGCACAGCACGGCAATGAAGAACTTGAGTTTTGGCATTTGGTGTAACAGAAGTGACCAAGGACACGTTCACAATGGAACAGCTTCAGTATAGTTAACGTTGCAATACTCCAGGGGTCGGGGGACTCGCAACGTATGAACTGTAGACTGGATGGGCCAGAATCAGAACCACCACCCACTCTGCCAGTCCACTGTCCCAGACCTCTCTGTCAGTGTTTTTAACCTTTTCTGAGCCGCTGTACATTTTTTACATTAACAAGATCCCACGGAACACCAACAACCAAAAAAGTTACAAAATGATACATTGTAGCAGAATACAAGTCTCTCAATCTGTTGATCCTTACGCAGTGTGAAAGCCGGGCCTGTTTGGATGAAAGGGAAAGTAAATCCAAACGAAAGATAACTTTCGCTGTATTGCCTCGAGCTCACCGTCCTTTCTTTCTTTTGACCACCACTCACACGAGGCTTGTCATCTGGGTGATGTTGTCCAGGCCCAGTTCAGAGTCTTCATTCTTCCTTTTTTAAATATTTCTCCATCGCTGTTCGTCTTGTCACCGCAACCTCTCCCGCACATCATTTTCATTCTACTGTCTTAAATGAACACGGTCATTACTGCGCTACCTACTGCCACCCACTGGCATGGAAGAGTATGTATTACTTATTCAGTCACTATATTGCAGCTCAGACACTCAACAATGGCAAATTAATTAAATAATGAACTAAATTTGTATATGTATTTTTTTTTTCTCTGACGTTATTTTGTAATTTATGTAATTTGCCCTCATTTATGTTCTTTCTTATGTTTTTTTCTTTCATCTCAAAAGGCTCAGGCACACACACACACGTTCTCCCATACACTGACTAGATGATGTTTGCTGGCACAAGGTTTAGGGTCAGGGCTGTTAGGGCCTGCAAGGCCTTCTCTGCTGGCCTAAAGAGAATCACAAAGTTATGTCTATTTTATAATTTAATATTTCTTCTTAAATGCACTACATGTATTATAATTTATAACATATTTTTCCCATTATCTTATGTTCTCATTGCACAGCTCCTGTCTTCCTCAGTTGCTCTGCTTCCAGTGCAGCTTGTTTTAAGTAGAGCTTTCATCCAATCAGATCTCACCTCTGTCTCTAGGTAGAACAGAGCCAGAGGCCTGCAGACTCACACCTGCATCCATGTGCACTTTAAGTGAATGGGGACGATGTTGTTGATTGTCATAGTGTTCAACCAATCAGATCTCTAGTTTGACATGTTGGGCATATTCTTTGACGTGTAGATTATTTTTTTTTTTACCTAGCTTTGTTTTTTTAACACTCAATGGCTGAATAAGGAGGAGAAACGGATTTAGTGGTGGAGTTACTGACAACGCCTTTCTCAAGAAAGGACATTTCAGGAAAAGCTGGACATGGTAAGAAATGGTCAGTCAACCTCAGCTGGCAGCCTGACTCAGCAGGAAGAGGATTCGTATGAACGGTATTTCTTGCTGACAGCGTTGGAGAAGCGTTGCACATGTTATGGCTGAATGTGTTTCATTTTAACTGAGCTGTTGGTGTTTGGAGCTACGCTACGCTAACCTGAGGACACGATGAGCGACGGTGCTTTTGAAAAGTTTTGGAGAAACTCGAGTGGATCTACAACTCAACGAACACGTTCGCAGGGAAACTGCTCCCGGCGTGCGGTCTGCGGCCGGCGGGCCGGTGGAGGAGGGATCCCGGCCCGCTGCGTACACCGGCAAAATACAACCGGGGAAACTCGACTGTCATCACTGGGTCCATGAATGGAGAAGGACTTCTTACTGGAACCGAAACGATGTACTGGGATTAAACTCTTTAAGTTTCAGTAAGTGACAAACTGCGTTTGTTTTTTTCCATAGTAACGTTACGACTGTTCATTTGTCTATCGTGTCGTTTTTATGAATAATATTTGAATGGCTCGTGCTCTTGTGTGGTGGAATGCGTGGATCTGCTGCAGCTTTGCTGGATTGATGCTTCATCATGAGGTTATTAGGAGTTCAATCAGGAGAGACTTGTTTTATAATTTAACAATGATTTATTATACAAGCGTCAAATATGAAAAGTGCAAAGTCTTTGGCGATTGGACTCCATCCTGAAGTACTATCACAGAGGGTAGGGATACTGAGGTCCAACAGGCCTAATCCCCCTGCAGTCCAGACACTGGTGGTGGTGGTGAAAGGAGTTGCTGCCATCTGATGATGAATCATGAGCCTGACTGTGATGCTGACTGGAGGCGACTGGGGTGGAGGCGGGTCGCATCTGCTTAATGCTGAAATGACAACTGACAGCAGCAGAGAGGAGAACACTTTAAAGTTTGACAGCAACGAGCTGATTGGCTTAAGGAAACTGTGTGCCGAATCTGGTTGGTTGCTTAACAGTGCACGCCCCCAATCAGCTGATAGAGTAAATACAAGGAGAGGAGAGACAGAGATCACCAGTGACTGTCTTCCTGACTGAACTTGCGCTTGAGCTACATGTAATTCACCTGTAGTAGGACAGCACTGAAGGCCCAGGTATAAAATCCACGGCCCGCCACTGACCTAATTTAAAAATGTAAAATATGCAATTTTACAATAAGATATAGTAAACAAACAGATAATAGTATTTCAAAAAAGTATGTTATTAAAGTGTCAAGTGTATATTAATTGAGAAAAGTTGTGTAAGAGTGTGTAACAGGAGGACATTGTCCTGGGGATGTCGGGGTCAGTCGGGGCCCTGGGCTCATTTGATGAGCCCAACTGCAGATGGGAAGGAACGTTTTGTGGCGTCCAGGTTGGTCCGCTCCACACACAGTATCTGGTCGGCGACCGTCTGCTGTGCCTCCTGCACGTTGCCCTGCGGTGGAATGTAAACACCGACAAGTAGGAATGAAGAGAACTCACGGGGGATGAGAAGGGTTTACAAGTTAGACGTTTTTAAATCTGCTACAAGTAATAACGCTACGTTAGGCTGGAAGAACCCAAAAAACCTATGCGCACTGGATTCTTGGGTTTTGTCCAATTGAGACACAGACTTGCCTCCCCATGTCAAGGTGTTTGGTTGCCAGCGCTGTACAAAGAGGTGAGCCAAACCACCGTATATACAGTTTGTATTACCCAACCTCCTCCACTAGTTCAGGTTATTCTCCCTGCCCTTAATCAGCGATGAATTTAGACGCTCCACTTCTCCATTTGCTTTAGCCCATTTTGGCGTCGTCCTCATGTGTTAGATTCCACAGACGCATACCATACTACCTTCGTGAGGCTGTGGAGACCTCTAGGTGGATGTGTAGGCCAAGCTGTTTGGTGTTAAACGTTCCCATTCCCTTAAAACACATTCTGGTACTGCAGCTAGAGTATGCGTGTTATGCCCATAACAGCACTCCTAGTTTCATGACTGTCTTTTTTTGTGGAGTCGTTCCCCATTGCCTTTCATCACAATTAATTCAGCCTGATCTTGAGCTTGTAGATGGCTTCAATTCTAAAGTTAAAAATATTATTGATGCCATTGCACCCACTAAAGTGAAGGTTGTCCCGGGTAAGCAAAGATCTCCTTGGAGAAATGCTACGCTGGTCAAAATAGAGAAACCAGAGTGTCGGAAAGCTGAGCGCAGGTGGCGAAAAACTAATCTCCAGGTTCACTGTGACATCTATAAAGAGAGGCTGTGTTATCCCGATCTCTGAATAACATCCATTCAAATATCATGACACAATTTCATTCAATCGACCGTAGAAGCCTAGAAGACATTATACAACATCTGAAGTCATCCTCCTGCTGCTTGGCTATTCTACCAACACACTTTTTCAAAGATATTTCAAACTGCATGACCACTGATCTTTTACAAATTGTAAACACATCCCTTCTCTCAGGTGTCTTCCCACAAGCCCTAAAAACTGCAGTTATTAAACCACTCCTAAAGAAGGTTAGTTTAGACTCCGCAACGATGAAAAATTATAGGCCAATATCAAACCTCCCATTTTTAAGTAAAATAATTGAAAAAGCGGTTTTCCAACAGCTGACCAACTTCTTGACCGTAAATAACTGCTTTGATGTTTTCCAGTCAGGCTTTCGACAGCACCACAGCACTGAAACTGCTCTTGTTAAGGTTTTCAACGACATCCACTTAAAACCTCTTAAACTCGAACCCTATTTTTAGGCCTCTGCTCGAAAATTGCATACCCATACTAAAGCGAGTGTAGATCTCTAACTACAAGGTCTATTTTAATAATGTTGGTGGTATAATACAGGTAAAACTTGTGATACACGTGTTAAGCGCAACATGTTTACAGTCCCCACAAACTAATTTTACTTCGATTGAGTGAAGCAGGCCAGCATAATAGAGGTTTGAGTACGGACAGTCAAGCCAAATTCTCATTTTTGGAACCAGCTGTTGCGCTGCTCTATTCTAATTTGATATACTATATAACTATATATTCACTTGTTGTATCACTAATAATGTTCAATACATCCTATTAAAGCAGTTTGGCATCATTTTGAGCCATTTTGAGATCTCATATCTCTCCTCCATGGAATTTTCTCGTCTCTGAGTCGATGGAGACCTTTCTAAGCCTGTGATTGACGGATTTCATCATGTGACACCTCGTTGGACCCGGATGAGTCTCAGGAAAGCAGTAGGCGGGTTCTTGAGTAGATTGACAGACTTTTTAGCCACTAAAAATCCCAATCCCTGCCACGCAACCCCCATGCGTAAAATGATTCGCCGAACAGGAAAATGCCGACCATTTCGTCATAGTTTCGCCAGGACCTCCATTTTGTCACACACACACAGATGGAGAGATAGAGAACATGTCTGAAACGGATTACAATCAATTTCCACCGTTTTTCTTCACGAAAATCACCTCACGGTACGATGCGTTTACATTTGTTTTTGCTGGGGAGCGGTTTGTTGTTTGTTGGCTTTCTGGATGTAACTTTTGAATGGTTTCACGTAGAGGAATTTAGAAGCTACGGGTCGACTCGCGGTCGAATCCTCCTGCTTTCTCATGTATCCATCCGCCATGATAGCGGCCAGCGTTGTGTTGGGAGATGCAAACGGAGTGCATAGGTCGCCGATTCGTGGAGAGAAATACGTGATATTGTGGTAAATCTTCTAGTTTATTGAATTAGTTTGTGTATAACTGTGTATAACTGTGTTTTGAGTGAGTAAAATGGCTCCCATGGTTGTTTCACCCAGAATCTCTTTTTACATAGGTATATGATATGTCATAAAATATCATTTTATTCGTTTTGCAAAAGTGAATTGTACACATGTGTGTACTCTGTCGCCCCCCATCTAGCCCCCTTTAAAGGGGGCTCTCGGTACAAAGAGGTTTTAAACACAGTGGTAGAATCTCAGTCTTAGTGTTACTGGATCTCAGTGCTGCATTCAACACGGTCGACCATGACATACTACTAGAAAGACTAAAGATCTGGGTGGGACTCTCTGGCACAGCACCCAACTGGTTTGAATCCTACTTGAAGGACCGAGAATACTTTGTGTCTGTAGCTAACTACACCTAGAGTTCTGGCTTGTTTGTGGTTTTTTAACGTCAGTGATTGAAGCTGAGCGCTGACTTTCAATCGTTCGTCCTTGGTACCAAAATCAATTACTTCTGTTTTATCTTTGTTTAATTGAAGAACATTCTGTTACATCCAGTTGTTGATGTGTTCAATGCAGTTACCCAGCCCTGTATGGGATTATAGTCCCCTGGTGACATAGTTATGTAGATTTGTGTGTCGTCTGCATAATTATGATAACACACTTTGTTCTTTTCCATAATCTGAGCTAGTGGAAGTATGTAGATCAGGGGTGTCAAACTCATTTTCACTCTGGGGCCACATCAGCATCACGGTCCCTCAAAGGGCCGGTTGTAAATGTAAGACGGTGTAAATGTAACTACTCCTAACATATTTAGTTTAGTTTCCCGGGATATCTGTGACTTCCACAACACCTACTAAGCAGAAATAGAGGTTATTGTTTCCATGGTTAATGGCGGACAGTTGAACGGCTTTCAGGGCGATAAGCCCCGCCCCCTCTCTGGCACGTCCAGTGCCAATGAACACAAATAGCCCCCGGCGAGACCGGCGGCGCAAATGGCTCAACTCAACATCTCCGCGACTTATTGAGTGGCGTAATAATCACGCGACACAACGAATCGATAATGAAATTCGTTGCCAACTTTTTTAATAATCGATTTTCGATTTATTTTTATTTTCGAATTATCGATTCGTTGTTGCAGCCCTACAGACAATTGGAACAGCAGCTTACTTGATGACATCACCACCTCAGCTGGTCTCATGACTTTAATCCGTTTTTTTCTGTAAAGTATTTTTACAATCAAACTAAATATGACAACCCTGCTGTTTTCGTTTTCATTTGAAATCAAAAATGATATATTATTATGTACATATATATACATACATACAATTATATATGTGTATATATATATATATACATATATAGATAAATATATGTATGTGGATCAGATCCCGCTAGCAACACCTCACATCTCCGAAATCGTCGGAGCAGATTTTTAAATCGGCTGAATCTTGACAAACCGACCACAGATTTGGTGCTTAAACAACTAACTTCTCGCCTCAAAACATCCTAAAATTACTTTCTGTGACTTAACAACAGTAGTATTTCGAAAGTTTCAACTTCCAGTTGTGTGATTTCTCCTCCGCCATTGTTTCCTGTTGCTGGTGCAAAATGCATTCTGGGATATTTGGCTGTCCCAAGTACAGACAAGTCACCTCCGATGCATCCCCGGTAAAATGGGCGGAGCCACATCCGGGCATTATGACCGTGCTTGGCTCGATGTGAACTTTGAATTGGAACAGTACTTGGGCTGAGACTGATGACGTTTCACAAGTCCACGAGTTCACAAGTACAGAGAAGTACGCATGTTGAGAAAGGCACCATCACTTCCTCTTTATGGGTTGTTGCATCTCCTGTCCACCTGTTGTGATAGTTTTAATGTCGGCACACAGACAACATGCTATCTCATCACTTCGACTTTCTCTCTCATAATTTCGACCATGGGGATATTTTTATTTTCACATCTAACTTTAAATTTTTGTAAAAAAATAATAAATACATTTTTTTTTTGTTGTTGTTTTTTTGCTGACGGATTCGCGGGCCACATAAAATGACGTGGCGGGCCGTATGTTTGACACCCCTGGTAGATGTTGAACAGAAGAGGCCCCAGTATTGAACCTTGGGGAACACCACATGTCATTTTAGTCAGCTCTGATGTGTAATTATGGATTCAGACCTCAACCTGAACAGCCTCATCAAGACAATCACAAGATCAGCCTCCTATCAGCTGAAGAACATATCAAGGATTAGAGGACTTCTGTCTCAACAGGTAAAACTTGTCCATGCATTTATCTTCAGCAGACTGGACTACTGTAACGGTGTGTTTACAGGTCTCTGTAACAAGTCCGTCAGAAAGCTGCAGCTGATTCAGAACGCTGCAGCTCGAGTCCTCACTAAGACCAGGAGGGTGGACCACATCACTCCAGTTCTGAGGTCTTTGCACTGGCTTCCTGTTCAACAAAGAATTGACTTTAAAATCCTGCTGTTGGTTTACAAAGCACTGAATGGTTTAGGGCCAAAATACATCTCTGATCTGCTGCTACCTTATGAACCATCCCGACCCCTCAGGTCGTCTGGGACCGGTCTACTTTCTGTTCCCAGAGTCAGAACTAAACATGGAGAAGCAGCGTTCAGTGTTTCTGCTCCACATATCTGGAACAAAGTCCCAGAAAGCTGCAGGTCTGCTGAGACCCTCAGCTCCTTTAAATCAAGACTGAAGACTTTTCTGTTTGCTGCTGCCTTTAATTGAACCAGATTCAAGGATATTAATACATTTCTGCATTTTACTGCTGTATTTGATTTCTTACCCTGTTTTTTAATGTTTTAATGATTGTTTTTATTGTTTCAATCAATGTTCTTAACTGTTTTTAAATCTCCTTTTCTTTTGCCTTATGTTTTGATGCTTTTAATGGTTTTATGTGAAGCACTTTGAATTACCTTGTTGTTGAAATGTGCTGTACAAATTGCCTTGATCAGTCCTGGTATCAATGGTGATTTCCCACTTGCCCCAGTGACTGACAGGATGAGCATGGGTACAAATCCTTCTGTTCTTTTGCCACACTTGAATAGCACTTCATCTTTTTTGACTCCAGTCTGTCCCACACATTTATCTCATCACAACACTTCTAGCACCTCAATCTACCAACATTTTTTTATTTTTTGTGTGTACTCATATATATAGATATATATATGTAGAATTTTTAAACTTAGCTATTGTGTCTTGTGACAGATATCTTGTTATCTGCTAATCTCTACAATATTACACACATGTGACATATAAAGAGGTTTTTATTGCTTCCCACTGGTTAACACAAATCCACAAAGTGGCTTGGGACAAATTGTTTTAAATTAATTCAAATTGGCAAATTCTTGGCACAGGAAGATTTCTGTTTTCAAGCAAAACACGTCACACACAGTGTACACATGGCGGTGCCAGTGGGGATTTGTATGTTGGTGGTGATTGTGGCTTGTTTACATATTTGTGCTTTTTTCCCCTATTAAATAACAAACACACTGTTTTCAGATGAACTCAAATGATTCATTGGTGTTTGCAACTGACCTACGCTGAGACACACTTGTGATTGTTGAATATCTGCCAATGATATGGGCCATGCCAGTATATCACTTTATAATAGCTTATAATAAGTCTTCATAATACATTTTCTATAATGTGAATAATTATGCGTATTGTTATCACGCATTATGAATATTTATCAGTGCTTAAACTATAAGTATACAATGTTATAAGTATCTTTAATGCTTTTTAGACATGGGCATGATAAAAAGTGTTACCACAACAAGTTAATGTTTATTGGACTATTTGCACAACATCATTTAACAAGACGGCAATTACAAATTGCTCGACATACTAGAGTAAGGGATTAAGAAAATACATCAAATAAACACAAATACAGAATAAAAAGGTAATATAAGGCTTCAAAGGCTTCTTGGCATACGGACTGATGATGTCATTGTCCTACTGGTCCAGCTGTGTACAATGTGAGACACCTTTACATGTCAGTAACTGGAAGAGTCACTTTATTTAAATAGTTCAGCACAAGACTTTAAATACTGTGTATTTCTACTACCACTACTACCACGGAGAAAGCAGCAACTGCATCATTTCTACAATTGTAAAAGTAGAAATACATTGCTGATTTTAATTTGCTGCCTTGTGTGAAAAACGTAATAAATAAATATAATGCACAATTCATCTTTCATCTCAAGATACATGCTTTTTGCAAACTCAGCGAACTACAAACTTGACAAAGAGTCAAGCTTTTGTTTAAATGTTACATTTTACCACCCGACCGGTTTAAAGGCCGACATCTGCTACTGACGAGGCGTTCACATGTTACTGGAGCTGAGGAGATAAACGACATGGCCTTCAACAGTAACTTACATTTGACCAAAGACAAGACTTTTACATATGATGCGAATTTTGGTCAAATTGAGTCCGTACATTAAAGGGTTGAAGAGCGGTTGGCAAGTGAGAAAGTATAAAGATAAGAAGGTGCGCAGCAGAATGGGTGCTCTGTTCATATCAAACCTGCTCTGCACTATTTCAAAGAAAACACCAAAGGAGAAGTTGAGCAGAGAAGCGAGGTGAGGTGTGCAGGTAGTGACAGCTTTCTGTCTGGTCTGTTTACAAGCAGAGAAACAAACTCTAAAGATCCTCACGTACGAGTAAAGGATTAGTATTGCAAGACCAAATAATACAATGAAAGTGTACATGAGTCCATAGATGTTGTTGACTGTCGTGTCAGAGCAGGCCAGTTTTACAACAGAGTAGTTGTTACAGAACAATCGGTCAATGATGTTCCCACACAGCTGTAAAGATGCACTCAAAGAAATCATGACTACGATATTAAGAAGAGGGATTAACCACGTTACAGCAATCAGCATGGCAGCCTTGTTAAATACCATACGTGTGTTATATTGTAGAGGACAACAGATAGCAAGATATCGGTCATAAGACATGACGGCTAAGTTATAAAACTGTACGTTGCCATAAGTGTACAAAGAGAAAATCTGCAGGAAACAAAGTGGAGCAGAAACCGTGTGAATGTCAGAGAGGATCTGAACCAGCAGGAATGGAAACAACCCTGTACTACCAAACAGTTCATTCACAAACAGGCTGCAGAGAAAAAGGTACATGGGTTCATGTAAGCTTCTGTTCATACAGATAACCACAATCAGAAGGAGGTTGGAACCAACAATTACAACATAAATACACATAACAATCATGAACAATAAGTATTTCAAAAGCCCGAGATCAAAGTAAGCACTGAAAGTGAAATATGAAACCTGAGTGGAGTTTATCATCATCATCATCATCATCATCTGTTTGAACAACACTGTTACATCCTCTAGATTTACTGAATCAAACTAGTTCAGATGTTAAATTGACGCTTTTTGCTGGACCCAAACACAAACACACACACACCCACCCACACACACACACACACACACACACACGCTGTATTCACTCGTCAAACAGTAAAGATGTCAATTCTCACAAAGACACATGTGACAGATTCTCCAAACATCATTTACCTCATTTATATTGCATCAAATGTTGAGGTTGTAAATGACAGAAGCGTTGTGACGTTGTGTGAATGCTAACATGGCTGCTGCTGGAGCTCTGCCTCTTTAAGCTCTTCAGCTCAGATGATGTTGCATCATCATCACAGAAGACATCTCACTGATGTCACCAGCTATTATCAGCGCATTGATTCTCTCTCCCGTTACATATAGCTACAGTCATCGAGCACTGAACTGATGAGTCAATCAATACAAACTAGATTTTGATAACCGAGTGAACATCATGCATCTGTAGATGAAGTAACAGGCGTAACGGGGAGCAGGTGTGTTGTTTACCGGAACCCTCACACAGCCTTTGACCGTCAGCTGTACGATAACCGACCGTTTGTTTGCATATGTAAGTTCTTCATTGATATGAGTTCATGTGGATCAGTTAACAATGTGGAGTGACTTCATTTGACTTCAGTTTACTTCACTGAACTCTAGGGCTCAGGAAGACGTCTACTTTTCTTTACTTTACCAGACTAGAGTTCAACCTTGCTTATCGTGACTTCATTTCACTTCAGTTTAACTCTAAGACTTCTAATCCACTTCACTCCTCTCGTGCTGCGTTCACACCAAACGCGTCGCGAATTCATCGCGCCGCATATTCGCCTCCATCGCGCCGCCGGTCAAAACGCCGGGGACCAAGTGTTCATTCGCGCGAATCGCGCTGGACGCGCCGGAGAGGGGGCGGGACTTATCGCCCTGAAAGCCGTTCAACTGTCCGCCATTAACCATGAAAAAACAACCTCTTTCTGCTTAGTACGTGTTGTGGAAGTCACAGATATCCCGGGAAACTAAACGCCGTCATGTCTGGTTCATAATATTGTCCAGAGGAGCTCCGTGGATTTTATCGAGCTGGATTCACTGTGTGTAGCAAGCCACAGGTCGCTGTTTACTACAGCTGTATGAACACTAAATAAACTGATCTGGCTGTGATTTAACGGCAATAAACTGACAAAAAGGGACTCCGAAATAACTACGTAATGATGCCAATTTGTAGGCTACTTGTCTTCTCAATGGAGCTCTGATGGATCGGTGCTATGCTATGCTAACATCGTAGCAGCTCCACCAGCACTCAATGACGTCATGTAGACGTAAATACGGCAGTGTCTATTCATTGTTTGTACCGTGTGGTTTACACACACACATGTATACACATAGTTTGGTCCGGTCTCTGTTGATATGAGGTATCGTAGAGCTCTGGGTGAACACAGACGGCTACAGGATTTATTTCCTGATTCAACAGCGGCAGGAAGTCAGTGATGACGGGGGGAGCAACTCAACGCTGATAGGCTATCGCGCCACAGCGTAATCGAATATTTCGCAGAAGTTGAAGAATTTCAACTCGCGCGTTGGGGCGATTTGGCGTTTGACGCGGATTCGCATCAATCGCGCCGCAAATTCGCGTCCATCGCGCCGCGCCATCGCACATTCGCGCCGCGCCAGTCTCATGGCGTCTGTCCAAAGACTTTGTATGTAATCTACTCGCGCGAATAATTCGCGACGCGTTTGGTGTGAACGCAGCATTACTTTACTTACCTTCGCTTCATTTTACTTTGTTTTAGTTTACTTCACTTAAACCCCAGGAATCTTAAATATGTCTACTACGCTACAATTTACTTCACTTTAGTTTAAAATTCCAGTTTAACTCTGACTCCTAAAGATGCTCACTTTACTTTACTGCACTATACTTGAACTGACTTCATTAAACTTTACATAATGTTCCTTTAACTGCAGAATCCCTAAAGATGTACACTTTACTTTCTTTACTTTAGTTCATTTCAGTTTAATTCATTCGCGACTCGGAGCTAAATCGAAGGGTCGTGGAATCTGTTTCTACTCCAACAGTGGCTGTTGCAACGATGTGACAGTGATTCTGCAGCACTGTTCTCCTGATCTGGAATCTTTTATCATAAACTGTAAACCCTTCTACTCCCCCGTGAGTTCTCTTCATTCCTACTGGTCGGTGTCTACATGCCGCCGCAGGGCAACATGCAGGAGGCACAGCGGACACTCGCCGAACAGATATACGGTGTGTGGAGCGGACCAACCCTAACCCTAGTTATTGTCCTCGGTGACTTGAACAAAGGAAACCTCAGCCATGAACTCCCTAAATACAGACAGTTCATTAAATGCTCAACCAGAGAGGAGAACATTAGATCACTGCTACACCACAATCAGCGGGGCTATCACGCCGTCCCTCGGGCTGCACTGACTCTCTGACCACGTCATGGTCCATCTGATTCCTGCTTACAGGCAGAAACTCAAGCTGTAAACCTAGTGAGGAAACTCAAGCAGTGGACCAGTGAAGCTCTGGAGGACCTTTGGGCGTGTTTGGACTGTACAGACTGGGATGTCTTCAGGACTGCTACCAACAGTCTGGATGAGTACACAGAGGCTGTGACATCATACATCAGCTTCTGTGACTGTTTTCAACTTCTGGAGCAAGAACTGAACTTCTGAGGCCATATCCACACTAGGCTGTGTCTCGTTGGATGCAGAGTTCTCAAATAGAACCGATCTCCGTCCACGCGGGAGTTTTCAGCATTATTGGAGCATCCACACGGCAGGCTTCGAAGGCGGACAGCACGTGACCATTAACGTACACTGGGCATGCGCGTGATGGTGTAAACAGGAAGTGGATTGCTTGCTTAGTTTAAAAAAAATATGACAGAGTAATGAAGTAGTCTTTAATAATGAAAGGTTGTATTTGATACTTAAGATCTTCCTCTATAAACTCAAACAGACACAGTTCGTGGAAAGTTTTAGAAGTTTTATTTTTCAGACGTAGTTACAGCGCTGCGGGTCTGTCTGTCTATCTCTCTCTCTCTCTCGCTCTCTCATCAACTTTACTTTAAAATCAACACTTACACGGAAACGTTTACTCGATTATGGTCCATAAATGTGGTCAACACACGTCGATCACTCGCTTCCATGTGTTGTTGCCGTGGGGGCTGATGAATGTAACGTTAGCTCCGCCATTGGGGTATTCCTTCATGAGATACGGCATCAGGGGATAAGCTGGGTCACCCAGCAGAAAAAACAGGGACATCATCTTCGCCCTCTATCAATTCTTTAGGGCATTTGCTCCATCTTTTAGGGCACAACATCATGCAACAGGTCCGACTCGCTAGCTTCTAAGCTAATTTTAACATTACCGCCAATGGGGAAATGCTAACCGCGATTAGCATTGGCGAATATAATATATCTTCGTACATATTTTCAGAAAGAAATACTTGCAGGCTAAGGTCTCTCAAGGCTACCAAACGGAAAAAGTAAAACGAATCAGCGTCGATCACTCGTCTCTCACTAGTTTTCCTCTGTGTTGTCTGTTTGTAGCTGTAGCTCTGAATAGCATTTATTGCTAACTGTAGCTTCAGACAGCCGCTCCGTGGGGGCTGATCGCCGATGGTCAAGCAGCTCGCTCATCGCTCGAAGAACAGCTCGCCTCCTCCGCATGTAGGCATTAGCAGCATTGTAAAATGACGAATTTAACTCCACAATAGCTGCTACTACAGACAACAAAGCAAGCAAGGCTCGTTATCCATGTATCCAAATGAATCGCTGCTGGTCGCCCGGCTGTTTTGTTTTCTTCCGGGTACGGGTCACGTGATAGTGAGTGTGACGAATCAGGGACGGAGACGTCATGGCTGGTAATAACCAATCCAGTAGCGAGCACGGGTGTGGGCTAATTTTTTTCTAACAGACATCCGTATCCGACGTCTACGCTGAACCAAAACCCCGGAGTTCTCAAATACCTCCAACCTCGGCGGAGTTTTCAGGTTCCTCCGTTAAGGCTGCTCCAAAACTCCCGCGTGGTGTGGCTGCTCAGTGTAAACGTAGGAAAACTGGAGTAGTGTGGATGTAGCCTGACTCACCCAGAACCTGATAGGTATTTTATTCTTGCTTTAACTAAGTTGTCTTTATAGCTGTACTTAGGCCTGCCTCAGTGGTGATTGGACTGAGGTTCTGCCTGTCTGAGGAGGTGTGATTTGGTCTCAGCTGCTGAATAGCTTTGCTGATTGCAAGGGAGGAGCCTGCACTCCTGGCAGACAATCAGTAGGTTGCTGTCCTTCAGCGCTTCTGTAGGTTGGAAGCGTCAGCTTCAAGCGTCTGGCGAACAAAGGCAACAGGGCGACTTTTTCAAGCCCGACTTCGTCAAGCTCACACTTGTCAAACGTGTAGTTACCTCATTTTTATTTTTCAAACCATGTGTTTGCATCCGATTTCGGTCCGCTCCTCTGCTCGGTGGTCACGTAGACATTGGGCCCCTCCCAGGTGCCGTGACCCCGCTGACCTCATCAATCCTACTCTCTCAGCTCATGGTGAGCGAGTGGTGGCGGGGGGGTCTGGAATTGCCAGTCGGCAGTGCCGAAAGCTGAGGTTATCTCGGGCTACGCTTCCTTGCTCTCTCTCAGCTTTCTTGCTCTAACTGAGACCTGGATCACACCAGTAAACACCATCACACCTGCAGCTCTGTCAGAAGTGTACTCTGTCTCTCACACTCCAGAGCTGCGAGGCGGGGTGGTGGTACTGGCCTGCTAATTTCCCCAAAATGGAAATACTCTCTTGTCTCGGTTCCTCAGTTCTTCCCGTCCTCTTTCGAATTTCATGCGGTTACTGTCACTTATCCAGTCAAGCTCACCATTGCTGTTGTGTATCGCCCACCAGGGCCTCTTGGTGAGTTCTTGGAAGATCTCGACACATTAGTCTCGCACTTCCATGATGATGGCTCCGCACTCATCCTGCTCGGAGACTTCAACATCCAAACTGATGAGTTAGAACCTCTTCTTTCCTTCCTCTCCTCCTTTGACCTTTTCCACTCCTCTTCTCCTCCCACCCACAAGGCAACCAGCTGGATCTCATCTTCACTAGACTGTGTTCTACTGCTAACCTCTCCGTCACTCCCCTCCAGCTCTCTGACCACTATGTCATGTCCTACTCCCTCTCCTCTCCCCCCATACTTCCTCCACCTACCCACATGGTTTCTACCCGGAGTCATCTCCGCTCCCTCTCCCCGGCTGATCTTTCCTCTGCTGTTACCTCTGCTCTCCCTGACCCTGAATCCTTCTCTCTGCTATCCCCTGATATTGCTACTGATCTTCTCCTCTCCACCCTTTCCTTTTCTTTGGACAACCTCTGTCCCTTCACCTCCAGGCCGGCACGGCCAACCCCACCTGCCCCATGGCTGTCGGACTCAGTGCGTACTGACAGACGGAGCCTAAGAGAGGCTGAGCGTAAATGGAGAAAAGGCAAACTCCCGGAGGACCTTCTTAACTTCCAAGCTCTTCTTTCCACTTTTTCCACCACTCTTTCTCCTGCTAAAGCTGCGTTCTTTCGCTCCAAAATCCTAACCTTTGCTTCCAATCCTAAAAAACTCTTCGAAACTTTCTCTTCACTC
Organism: Ophthalmolycus amberensis; assembly: GCA_024529925.1. NCBI lineage: Eukaryota > Metazoa > Chordata > Actinopteri > Perciformes > Zoarcidae > Ophthalmolycus > Ophthalmolycus amberensis. The sequence continues at coordinate 847,977 of JAFEUB010000185.1, forward strand.
CTCCAACCCCCCCCCCCCCCCCTCCTCCTACTTCCTCCCTTCTCCCTGACGATTTCGCCAACTTCTTTGACAAGAAGGTAAATGATATCACATCCTCCTTCTCTCAGCCCCCCGGTCCACCCTCTCCCTCTCTACCCTCTCCAACTCTTCCCCCACAGCTCTCCCTCCCCATCTTACCCTATCTTGCTCCCCTCTCCCCTAATGAGGTCCTCAGCCTTGTTACATCTAACCGCCCCACCACGTGCTCCCTTGACCCGATCCCCTCCCCTCTTCTTCAGTCTATTGCGACTGAACTCCTTCCTTTCCTCACCCACCTCATCAACACATCTCTTGTTTCAGGATACTTTCCCACAGCTTTCAAGACTGCTAGAGTCACCCCCCTTCTGAAGAAACCATCACTTGACCCCTCTGATGTCAAGAACTTCAGACCGGTTTCTCTTCTACCCTTTCTTTCCAAAACACTTGAACGTGCTGTCTTTACTCAACTATCCTCCTATCTCCATCAGAACAGCCTCTTGGACCACCACCAGTCCGGGTTCAAAGTGGGTCACTCGACTGAGACGGCCCTCCTTGCGGTGACAGAGTCGCTTCACGCAGCGAGAGCGAACCCTCTCTCCTCTGTCCTGATTCTCCTGGACCTGTCTGCAGCGTTTGACACTGAACCACCAGATCCTCCTCTCCACCCTCGAGGGGATGGGCGTCTCAGGCTCTGCACTCTCCCTGTTTGCATCCTACCTGACAGGTCGATCCTACCAGGTGACATGGAGGGGGGCCGTGTCGGAACCACGCATGCTGACTACGGGGGTTCCACAAGGCTCAGTTCTGGGCCCCCTTCTCTTCTCGCTCTACACAACATCTCTGGGTTCTGTTATTCGCTCGCATGACTTATCTTACCATTGTTATGCCGATGACACCCTGCTGGTCTTGTCATTTCCTCCCGGTGACACTCAAGTGGAGGCATCGCATCGCTGCATGCTTGGCTGGCATCTCAAAGTGGATGACGACACACCACCTCAAGCTCAACCTGGACAAAACCGAGCTACTGCTCCTCCCGGGGAAGGGTTGCCCTCACCGAGACCTGTCCATCACCCATGATGAAACCGTGGTGACGCCAACTCGGACTGCGAGGAACCTGGGTGTGACCCTGGATGACCAACTGTCGTTCTGAGCAAACATTGCATCGGTTACACGCTCCTGCAGATTCCTGCTCGACAACATCAGGAGGATTCACTTCCTCACTGATGAGACGGCGCAGGTGCTCATCCAGGCTCTTGTCATCTCCCGCCTGGACTACTGCAACTCTCTACTTGCCGGAGACCCGGCGTCGGCCATCAGACCTCTGGAGCTTGTCCAGAAAGCTGCAGCTCGTCTGGTGTTCAATCGCCCCAAGTTCTCCCACAACTTCCCTTCTCCGTTCTCTACACTGGCTACCTGTAAGAGCTCGCATCCAGGTTAAGACTCTGGTGCTAGTCTCCAGACCATGGTCAAGCCCTACACCCCCGCCCGACCACTTCGCTCTGCTGCCTCGGGGCGATCAGTTGCCCCGTCGCTCAGAGGTCCCTGCGGCCGATCGACCCGGTCGCGGCTGTTTCCTGTCCTGGCCCCTCAGTGGTGGAATGAACTCCCCACTGACGTCAGGACGCCAGAGTCACTGCCCATCTTTCATCAGGCTGAAGACTCACCTCTTCAAAAAGGCCTACCCTTAGCCTTCCTCTTAGCACTTACTTAGCATCTATTGTATTCATACTAGCTTATTGCACTTATTCTATTCATATTAGTTTGTGGCACTTATTGCATTTGTTTGTTTCAGCACTGTGCGTTGGCTCTGGTTTATGCTCTTAGATGCTTGTTTGAGGAAAGGACATGCACTTATTACTTCTGGTGTCTAGTTGTTCTCTCGAAAACCGATGTTGAATACACTTATTGTAAGTCGCTTTGGATAAAAGTGTCTGCTAAATGACTGTAATGTAATGTAATGTAATGACAGCTGTGTTCCATCAAGCACCAGGTGAGTTAGAACAACGACAAACCCTGGTTTACAGCGGAACTCAGACAGCTACGGCTGCACAAGGATCAGGCTTTCAGGAGTGGGGACAAGGACTTGTACAAAGAGGTAAAACACAGGTTTAGTAAGGCGGTGAGAGACGCTAAACGACAACTCTGAGAAACTGCAACACCAGCTCTCAGCAAGTGACTCTGCTTCTGTCTGGAGAGGCCTCAGACAGATCACCAGCTACAAGCCTAAGACCCCCCCCCTCACTCCATGAACGACCTCCGCCTGGCAAACGAGCTAAACGAGTTCTACTGTCACGTTGACGGACAATGGGACAGTCCTGACTCCATCCCCCACAGCTCCATCAACCAGCCCCAGACCACCAGGTCCCCCTCCCCCAGCTCAGCAGGGGCCCATGCCTCTGTACCACCCATTAGAGTGTCCCCCCCACACCCCTCCCAGTGACGACTCTCTCTATTCTGGAGAGAGACCTCAACAGGCTCTTTAAAAAACAGAACCCCCGCAAAGCAGCTGGCCCGGACTCTGTCTCCCCCTCCACCCTGAAGCACTGTGCTGATCAGCTGTCTCTGGTGTTTACAGACATTTTCAACACCTCCCTGGAGACATGCCACGTTCCAGCCTGCTTCAAGGCCTCCACCATCATCCCCGTCCCCAAAAAACCAAGGATCACAGGACTTAGTGACGACAGGCCCGTCACCCTGACCTATGTGGTCATGAAGTCCTTTGAACGCCGTGTCCTGTCCCATCTAAAAACCCTCTAGCGTTCTTATTTAAATACACTTGACACTTTACACTACACTTCATCGTACTTGTTTATAGTACTGTTATCTGTTTGTTGTGCACTTTATTTTATATTATTTTATATTCTATTGTAAATTTTAATATGTTTCTATTTCGTGCACTGTGTTGATTGTTGATTGTTTAATGTTATGCACCATGTATGTGCAACATACCGTGGCAATAAACGGTTTCTGATTCTGATTGAGTGAATTGCTCAGCGTCAGGAAGGTCTGTAGAGACTCATAGAACCAGGGTTACAATCCTTAGTACTTAGATGTTTTTTCTGGCAAAAAAAGAGATGTAAATATTTTATTTAATTCACCAACAAATGTTTTGAACTTGTGATTCTGTGTGTTTGAGTCAAGACTAAATGTCCTGGAGACAAAACTTCACAATCCAGGACTGATTTGACGTGGATGGTGTGATCCCATCGCAAGATGGTTTCAAATTTATCTTTGATAATCAATGCCACAAATCCAAGTATGTGTCAACATAAACACGTTTGAATAATTGTAGTGACTCTTAGAGACTTACAGATGATCAAAAGATTCAAACCAATGTTTTTATTTATATTTATTTTCAGACTGAGTAATATTCACATTTAAGGCCTAATGTGCCAGAAGGTACAAACAACATACGTAACAGGTAATATTCACATTTAATGAATGCATAGACATTGTTGTTGGAACTTCTATTGTCATAATGTCTACCTTCATTCCTTTCTTTTCATGTTACAGAATTTGAGGAATTATAAGCTTTATAATGTCAGGAGCTTACAATTTACCAAAAACAAGACTTTTACACACAATGCAAATTTTGGTTAAATTCAGTCCATACAGTACGGGATTGAGGAGCGATGGACATGTCAGCCAGTACAACGATAAAAAGATGCGCACTATATTAGGTACATTTTTTATATTAAATCTGCTCTGTATTATTTCAAAGAAAATCCCAAAAGAGAAGTTGAGCAGAGAAGCGAGGTGAGGTGTGCAGGTAGTGACAGCTTTCTGGCTGGTCTGTTTACAAGCAGAGAAACAAACTCTAAAGATCCTCACGTACGAGTAAAGGATTAGTATTGCAAGACCAAATAATACAATGAAAGTGTACATGAGTCCATAGATAGCCGTGTCAGAGCATGACGTAGATTATTAAATTGTTAAATGTCTCATGAAACTTATTTTGAACCATCTGCAGCATCAACACAAAACAGTCTTCGTTCTACGTTACAGAAAAAAATAAACTCATCATTCTATCGTTCATTAAAATCAATGTAAAGCTCGGGTCAGAAAATACAGACCACAGTTCATGACATTGTGTGATTTCATCTGCTGCTCTGCTGTCGTCATCGAGTCCCTCCTAACTGAGCTGAAAGACTGCTTCAGGTTCTTTTTCTACTTTCCAAGATAGGAGACGCCAACAACAGCAGACTGACCTCATTATCAAAGAGAACTCCGATTATCACTGATCTGTGATTATCAGGGACACGTCATCGAGAAAATATACAACATCTCAACAAAATAAATGTTCTAGATGCATCTAAAGGTGACAAAGTGATACTTTAAAAAATACAGTACAACTGAAACATTAAAGGCCTTAAAGGTGGATTTGACTTCAAGGCCCCTTTACAAGACGTGACCTCATGACCCCTATCATTTCACTTGATAGTAGTCTTATTGGTACCAACCGTACTACCCCAAAAAGGACAATTTAACAAATAATGACATACTAATTGTTGCATAGTGGACCTGGATTCTTGGAGTCCTCTGATGGGTATGGCAGACTAGTACTTAAAGAAATGAAATAAGGTGATACTTTAATTCTACTGTGGGATTATGATCAGATAACCATGTGTATAAAACAGGAGACAACCTCAAAGCGTCATGTGTTGAAGCTGCATTCTCTCTAGTGTCCACCAGGGGGCGACTCCTCTGGTTGTATAGAAGTCTATGAGAAAATTACTCTACTTCTCTCTTGATTTATTACCTCAGTAAACATTGTAAACATGAGTTTGAATACAGCATGAAGTTCCTGTTCAAAATCCTTAGTGATAACAGAGAAAACTGTTGTTTAGTGATGTTACTGTTTCAAAGCCAGAGTTTCCTTAATGTGAACTACTTTGTACTTTGTAAGTGTTTGGATTTGTGACCAAACTGAAGGGATGTTGTCTTAGAGAATATCAATTAAATTAAGATGGCGTTTCTAGCGGACGCAGTGGCCACTCTGGGTCCGGTAAACAAGGTGTTAAATGTTACTTTAAATCAGGGGTCACCAACCTTTTTTAGACTACTTCAGAGCTACTTCAAGGGTACCGAGTATACGAAGGGCTACTTATTTGACACAAACTTCCTGAATAACAAAGTTGCACAGATCACCTTAATAATAATAATAATATATGTGAAGAGACTGTTTGATCCCATGTCAGTTAATTATTCCTCACAATAATTATTAAGAATGATTTCCACAACAATGATGGTATAGCTACACATACATATTTAAACATGCAACTTTTATTTCTGTTAATCTGTTTCAACATATTAAAGTCAGAGGTATCACATCTCTGATATGTTTGTATCATCACGTGATCAAAGCCGGTTACTGCTGCACACAGCGCCTGCTGCTGAATGTTGCAGTGGTAATGTAGACATGTTGGGAAGTCTGGGTCACCTTTGCATTGCGCAATGAAGCCTGCATGCCGGCCCGTCATGGCGGGAGCCCCGTCTGTTATCACCGACACCATCTTTTCCAACGGAACCTTTCTCTCCACGAAGAAACGAGTAAACAGTCTCGTCTGTAGCCGAGCGGGGATCCAACCCTCCGAGGCCCATGAGCGTCTTCGGGCGCCCGCGTTCAGACCTCTAGTCTGGGCCTTTTCGGTCGGATTGCGTTGCCTCGCCTCTACCCCCGCCACCCCTGAGTTGTTGCCCCGCGGCCTGTTCCGAGGACTTACGGACCTGACGACGGGGTGCGCTCGTGGCGCGCGTCTGGCGCCAACGGGAAGCGCCCGCCATTCAGAACCTGAAAACCCAGAGCGGTGCGGCGGCCTCGTCCTGGCTGTCCGCCGTGCGCCTCCGGGTACCCAACTCTCTTATGACAAGAAATATTGTCATTTTAAAATCTACACAAATGCAAGCGTGTTTGATTAAAAAAGAACAGCAACTACAATGTTAGACGGAGCTCCATGGGGACTAGTGCTATTTTTAGAACATGCCTTGCGGGCGACTCACGTGGACCCAGTGGCGGGCCGTGGATTTCATACCTGGGCCTTCTGTGCTGTCCTACTACAGTTGAATGACCTCCTAATAACCTCATTATGAAGCATCAATCCAGCAAACCTGCAGCAGATCCACGCATTCCACCACACAAGAGCATGAGCCATTCAAATATTATTCATAAAAACCACACGATAGACAAATGAACAGTCGTAACGTTACTATGGAAAAAAACAAACGCAGTTTGTCACTTACCGAAACTTAAAGAGTTTAATCCCAGTACATCGTTTCAGTTCAAGTAAGAAGTCCTTCTCCATTCATGGACCCAGTGACAGTCGAGCCTCCCCAGTTATATTTCGCCGGTCTGCTGCGGCAGGTTCGCAGTGGGACCGGGATCAGGTTCGCAGTGGGACCGGGATCAGGTTCGCAGTGGGACCGGGATCAGGTTCGCAGTGGGACCGGGATCCCGTCATTATGCCGTCATTATGCCGTCATTATAGGCGGCTAGCGGCCGCTGCACGTCAAAGAATACGCCCAACATGTCAAACTAAAGATCTGATTGGTTGAACACTATGACAATCAACAATATCGTCTCCATGTACTTTAACCTGCACTGGCGGCAGGTGAGAGTCTGCAGGCATCTGGCACAGAGACACACAGAGGTGAGATCTGAGAGCAACTGAGAGCAACTGAGGAAGACAGTAGCTGTGCAATGAGAAAGCAAGATAATGGGAAAAATATTTTTATAAATTATAATACATGTAGTGCATTTAAGAAAAATTATTAAATTATAAAATAAATTATTATTTTATTTTTTCTTCTTCTTTTTTTTTTTATTACTGTAAATAGCTTTGTGATTCTGTTTCGACCAGCAGAGAAGGCCTTGCAGGCCCTGACGGCCCCCCACTGCGTGGTCCCTGTGGGCGACAGGGTGCCCGTGGACACCATGTTGGCTACCTCTGATTTAAATCTTAGTCCTTGTCCGTTTTTGGAAACAAAACCTCAGCTATGTCTTTGACTATCTGACATTACTGCACATTAGGAATTGGCCTCCATACCATATTGAGTCCCAGTGGCGGGCCGTGCATGTCATACCTGGGCCTTCAGTGCAGTCCTGCTACACTTGAGGCATCTCCTAATAAGCTCATGATGAGCCACAGCTACGGTTCTGTGTTTCTATGGTGTAACTACACGTATTCATATTAAACCGTTCGGTACGAGGCTTACGAACCGAACAATACGTTTGAATAATACTCGTGCGTTTGGAAAATGCAGAAGCTTAAATTGTGGGAAATATAATGTGTTCGGTGGACTGAGCTCACGTAACAGACAACGTGCTGTGACCTCTGAACCCGGAACAATAACAAAAAACAGCTGAGGCTGCGCACTTCAGGGAGGCTAAGCTAACTAGCTTAGCGGGGAAACAACAGCCCGAACAGATTCAATTGTCTGTACAACAACCCCGCGCATGACAGGATGCTTCATAATTAACGGACAATGCATATCGTCAATATCAATGTAATAAACACAATGACAAGAACAAACTCACAAGAACCAGTCACATATATTTATATGACAACAAAGCAAGAAATCAACCCAGCAGCACTGCAGCGCTGGAGCACGAGCCATTCATATTATTCATACCATTCATACTATTCATATTATTCATACTATTCATACCATTCATACCATTCATACTATTCATACTATTCATATTATTCATACTATTCATACCATTCATACCATTCATACTATTCATATTATTCATACTATTCATACTATTCATATTATTCATACTATTCATATTATTCATACTATTCACACTATGCATACTATTCATACTATTCATACTATTCATACGATTCATACTATTCATATTATTCATATTATTCATACCATTCATAATATTCATACCATTCATAATATTCATACCATTCATACTATTCATACTATTCATACGATTCATACTATTCATATTATTCATATTATTCATACCATTCATAATATTCATACCATTCATAATATTCATACCATTCATACCATTCATACTATTCATACCATTCATACCATTCATACTATTCATATTATTCATACAATTCATAATATTCATACCATTCATAATATTCATACCATTCATACCATTCATACTATCCATACCATTCATACCATTCATACCATTCATACTATTCATACCATTCATACCATTCATACTATTCATACTATTCATACAATTCATAATATTCATACCATTCATAATATTCATACCATTCATACCATTCATACCATTCATACTATTCATATTATTCATACAATTCATAATATTCATACCATTCATAATATTCATATTATTCATATTATGAATAGTATGAATAATATGAATGGTATGAATGGTATGAATAATATGAATAGTATGAATGGTATGAATAATATGAATAATATGAATAATATGAATAGTATGAATAGTATGAATAATATGAATGGTATGAATGGTATGAATAATATGAATGGTATGAATAGTATGAATGGTATGAATGGTATGAATAATATGAATAGTATGAATGGTATGAATAATATGAATAATATGAATAGTATGAATAGTATGAATAATATGAATGGTATGAATGGTATGAATAATATGAGTGGTATGAATAGTATGAATAATATGAATAGTATGAATGGTATGAATGGTATGAATGGTATGAATAATATGAATAGTATGAATAATATGAATGGTATGAATGGTATGAATGGTATGAATAATATGAATGGTATGAATGGTATGAATAATATGAATGGTATGAATAATATGAATAATATGAATGGTATGAATAGTATGAATAATATGAATAGTATGAATAGTATGAATAATATGAATGGTATGAATGGTATGAATAATATGAATAGTATGAATGGTATGAATAATATGAATAATATGAATAATATGAATAGTATGAATAGTATGAATAATATGAATGGTATGAATGGTATGAATAATATGAATGGTATGAATAGTATGAATGGTATGAATGGTATGAATAGGTATGAATAGTATGAATGGTATGAATAATATGAATAATATGAATAATATGAATAGTATGAATAGTATGAATAATATGAATAGGTATGAATAGGTATGAATAATATGAATGGTATGAATAGTATGAATAATATGAATAGTATGAATGGTATGAATGGTATGAATGGTATGAATAATATGAATAGTATGAATAGTATGAATGGTATGAATGGTATGAATAGTATGAATGGTATGAATAATATGAATAGTATGAATGGTATGAATGGTATGAATGGTATGAATAGTATGAATGGTATGAATGGTATGAATGGTATGAATAGTATGAATAGTATGAATAATATGAATGGTATGAATGGTATGAATAATATGAATAGTATGAATAATATGAATAGTATGAATGGTATGAATGGTATGAATGGTATGAATAGTATGAATGGTATGAATGGTATGAATAATATGAATAATATGAATAATATGAATAGTATGAATAGTATGAATAATATGAATGGTATGAATGGTATGAATAATATGAATGGTATGAATAGTATGAATGGTATGAATGGTATGAATAATATGAATAGTATGAATGGTATGAATAATATGAATAATATGAATAGTATGAATAGTATGAATAATATGAATGGTATGAATGGTATGAATAATATGAATGGTATGAATAGTATGAATAATATGAATAGTATGAATGGTATGAATGGTATGAATGGTATGAATAATATGAATAGTATGAATAATATGAATGGTATGAATGGTATGAATAGTATGAATGGTATGAATAATATGAATAGTATGAATGGTATGAATGGTATGAATGGTATGAATAGTATGAATGGTATGAATGGTATGAATGGTATGAATAGTATGAATGGTATGAATGGTATGAATAGTATGAATAATATGAATGGTATGAATGGTATGAATAATATGAATAGTATGAATAATATGAATAGTATGAATAGTACCATTCATATTATTCATACTATTCATACTATTCATATTATTCATACTATTCATACCATTCATATTATTCATATTATTCATACCATTCATATTATTCATACCATTCATACTATTCATACTATTCATACCATTCATACCATTCATATTATTCATACTATTCATACCATTCATATTATTCATATTATTCATATTATTCATATTATTCATACCATTCATATTATTCATACCATTCATACCATTCATACCATTCATACTATTCATACCATTCATACCATTCATATTATTCATACTATTCATACTATTCATACTATTCATATTATTCATACTATTCATATTATTCATACCATTCATATTATTCATATTATTCATACTATTCATACCATTCATACCATTCATACTATTCATACTATTCATACCATTCATACCATTCATATTATTCATACCATTCATACCATTCATATTATTCATACTATTCATACTATTCATATTATTCATACCATTCATATTATTCATATTATTCATACCATTCATACTATTCATACCATTCATACCATTCATATTATTCATACCATTCATACCATTCATACTATTCATACTATTCATATTATTCATACTATTCATACCATTCATATTATTCATACCATTCATATTATTCATACCATTCATACTATTCATATTATTCATATTATTCATATTATTCATACTATTCATACCATTCATACTATTCATACCATTCATATTATTCATACTATTCATACCATTCATATTATTCATACTATTCATACTATTCATATTATTCATATTATTCATATTATTCATACCATTCATACTATTCATATTATTCATACCATTCATACCATTCATACTATTCATACCATTCATATTATTCATACCATTCATACCATTCATATTATTCATACTATTCATACTATTCATATTATTCATATTATTCATATTATTCATATTATTCATACCATTCATACTATTCATATTATTCATACCATTCATACCATTCATATTATTCATACCATTCATATTATTCATACTATTCATACTATTCATATTATTCATACTATTCATACCATTCATATTATTCATATTATTCATACCATTCATATTATTCATACCATTCATACTATTCATACTATTCATACCATTCATACCATTCATATTATTCATACTATTCATACCATTCATATTATTCATATTATTCATATTATTCATATTATTCATACTATTCATACCATTCAAACTATTCATATTATTCATACAATTCATACTATTCATACCATTCATACTATTCATACCATTCATATTACTCATACTATTCATATTATTCATATTAGTCATACTATTCATACCATTCATACTATTCATACCATTCATATTACTCATACTATTCATACTATTCATATTATTCATATTATTCATACTATTCATACCATTCATACTATTCATACCATTCATATTACTCATACTATTCATATTATTCATATTATTCATACTATTCATACTATTCATACCATTCATACCATTCATACTATTCATACTATTCATACTATTCATATTATTCATACTATTTATACTATTCATACCATTCATACTATTCATATTATTCATACAATTCATACTATTCATACCATTCATACTATTCATACCATTCATATTACTCATACTATTCATATTATTCATATTATTCATACTATTCATATTATTCATTCTATTCATACCTTTCATACTATTCATAATATTCATACTATTCATACTATTCATACTAACGAGACGATAGACAACTGAACTCAGTAGTAACGCTACTGCCGATGTAAAAACAAAAGCAGTTCACTTACCACAGCTGCTGTTCACTGAAAGACAAAGTCCATCCTCCTTTCTTTGTGAACAGTTTAATGACGCGGTTGTTCAGAACATCGGTGCGGGTCAGTTCCAGCCAGAGTCCTCCTGCGAACGCGTTCGTTGAGTTGTAGATCCACTCGGGTCTCTCCAAAGGTTTTCAAAAGCTCGTAGCTTGTGGTGTCCTGTCGTGTAGCAGCTTTGGTTAGCGTAGCGTAGCTCCAAACAGCTCCAAACACCAAGAGCTCAGTTGCAAATGAAACGCATTCTTAGCCATAAAATGTGCAACGCTTCTCCAACGCTGTCAGCCAGAAATACCGTTCGTACCAATGAATCCTTTTCCATGTTGGGTCAGGGCTGCTAGCTGTGGGGTTGACCGACTCTTTGATACGATGTCCAGCTTTTCTGGAAATGTCCTTCTTGAGAAATGCGTTTCTCCTCCTTATTCAGCCATTGAGTGTTAAAACAAGCTGCGCTGGAAGCAGAGCAACTGAGGAAGACAGGAGCTGTGCAATGAGAACATAAGATAATGGGAAAAATAATTATAATACATGTAGTGTATTTGTGAAAAATTGTAAAATTATAAAATAGCTATAACTTTGTGATTCTGTTTAGGCCAGCAGAGAAGGCCTTGCAGGCCCTGACGGCCCACCACTGTTGAGTCCACATTTGCAGAGAAGGTGCATAGCAATAGCCCGCCACTAGGACCAGGACCCGAAGCCACATTACCACCTACTACTGCCGTCCAAACGGGGGGCATTTCCCCAAATATCTTACTACAGAGACCAGAGGGACGCTGGCCTCCGTGTCAGTGAGGGTTATAACTATTAAGGGTCATAGTCAATGTGAATAATGATTTTCGAGTTAAAGTTAGACTAACAGGCTAGACTAACAGAGTTTAACATTATCCTTTGTTTTGCTCACAACACAATTTCAATGAGCAAAGGAGGATCCGCTTGTAATAACCACTTTACATTTTGATCAAACCTCTCGAGGCCTATAGAGTCACGGGTTGTACAAACAAAATTGACTTGTTCTGCAGATAAATTACCCAAATGTACCATTTGGTCACATTTATCTGCATTTATAGACTGTTTTGCTGCAGTCGGACTGACTCCATCCAAACTTGCCTGGAATACCTCCACAGCCTGGTCCAATGCAGCATCCACATAGCATACATAGCACCAATCCGTCTGTTGATCTCACATTCCATATGACCTTCATTTGTGAATAAAAACCCAACATTTTTTAACGTAATTTCTTGGGTAAGGTACTCTCATACCCACTGCTTCACACACTGATTCAAACTGACCCTACATGTACTGGAGGGTATGATCTGATGAGGCCAGCAGAGATGCTGGCAGAGATGCAAATCAAAGGTCACCATACTGGACAGTCAAGGCAAGAAAAAACCCATCGCCCAATGTGAAGACGCTTTTTCTAGTCCCAGTATTTCATGATCTTCAAGCATTACCCACAGGATACCCATGGAGACAGTCCACAAAACAAATGTAGACTGGATGGGCAAACGTCTATGACCTTTCCAGTATCCTTGCAAGAGTAAACAGCTGGTGGACCAGGATGGAATCTACAATGCTCTCCTTACACCTCCATGTGACATGGAAGAGGCCCTCAACATTCATGTTAATGATAAGATTCTAACTATTAGAGAGAAGATTAATAATACCCTGCCCTCGACCAGTACCGCTCTATCCTCAAATAGAGTAACCTTAAGGTGCGTTCACACCGGACGCGTCGATTTTTTGACGCGCGTCGAGATTACATACAAAGTCTATGCACAGGTGCAAAATCGCCAACGCGTGAGTTGAAATTTTTCAACTTCTGCAAAATAATCGCGTGACGCTGTGGCGCGATAGCCTATCAGCGTTGAGTTGCTCCCCCTGTCATCACTGGCTTCCTGCCGTTGTTGAATCAGGAAATAAATCCTGTAGCCGTCTGTGTTCACCCAGAGCTCTACGATACCTCATATCAACAGAGACCGGACCAAACTATGTGTATACATGTGTGTGTGTAAACCATACGGTACAAACAATGAATACACGCAGCCGTATTTACGTCTACATGACGTTATTGAGTGCTGGTGGAGCTGCTACGATGTTAGCATAGCCTAGCACCGATCCATCAGAGCTCCATTGAGAAGACAAGTAACGTTAGCCTACAAATCGGCATCATTACGTAGTTATTTCAGAGTCCCTTTTTGTCGGAGAAGACAAGTACAAATCGGCATCATTACGTAGTTATTTCGGAGTCCCTTTTTGTCGGTTTATTGCCGTTGAATCACAGCCAAATCAGTTTATTTTGTGTTCCTACAGCTGTAGTAAACAGTGACGTGTGGCTTGCTAGACACAGTGAATACAGCTCGATAAAATCCACGGAGCTCCTCTGAACAATATTATGAACCAGACATGACGGCGTTTAGTTTCCCGGGATATCTGTGACTTCCACAACACGTAGAAATATAGGTTATTTTGTCCATGGTTAATGGCGGACAGTTGAACGGATCCAGGTCTATAAACCACGCCCCCTCTCCGGCGCTGCGCGATTCGCGCGAATCGCTAATCGCGTTTGGTGTGAACACGACCGGTGGAGCGTTGGACGCGATTTTGCGGCGCGTCAAAAAATCGATGTGTTTGGTGTAAACGCAGCATCAGAAACAGCTGTATATGTAGCTCTAGCGCAAGTTCAGTCAGGAAGACATTCACTGGTGATCTCTGTCTCTCCTCTCCTTGTATTTACTCTATCAGCTGATTGGGGGCGTGTACTTTTAAGTAACCAACCAGATGCGGCACACAGTTTCCTTAAGCCAATCAGATCGTTGCTGTCAAACTGTTGCTGTCAAGTGTTCTCCTCTCTGCTGCTGTCAGTTGTCATTTCAGCATTAAGCAGATGCGACCCGCCTCCACCCCAGTCGCCTCCAGTCAGCATCACAGTCAGGCTCCTGATTCATCATCAGATGGCAGCAACTCCTTTCACCACCACCACCAGTGTCTGGACTCCAGGGGGGATTAGGCCTGTTGGACCTCAGTATCCCTACCCTCTGTGATAGTACTTCAGGATGGAGTCCAATCGCCAAAGACTTTGCACTTTTCATATTTGACGCTTGTATAATAAATCATTGTTAAATTATAAAACAAGTCTCTCCTGATTGAAATATATTTAGTGGTATCCACCAGTGAAGGCTTTGAATTCTTCCCTTTCCTCCAAATTCCTCCAGAGGTGGTAATTGAAGACCTTGTGAACAGTGGCCTTAACCAGGTGTTCCCAATTAACCCTCACTATTAATTTGGATTCATCAGGTCTGTCCATCAGCCTCCATTATTGTCTGATCCAACTCACCACCAGGTGGTGATCAGCTGTTCTCCTTTTACCTGAGTATCTAAGATATACACATATCGATCTGATGGCAGGATTACAAATGGCAGTGCCACCTGGATTTATTACCCTCTCTATACATCGAAATGATGAAGGCCCAAAATTGCTTTGCCAATGAATATTCTGTAAGAAAATACAATTATGCTGGATTTTAATTTGACTTCCTGTATAAACCATGCCCAATTCTGGTATTCTATCTGAATACAGATACAGAGCCAGTGGCAACTTCCAGCATTTCTTCAAATGGCCATTTTTTGAGCTTATAGAGCTGCGTCGTCACTGCCAAGAAGGCGACGGCCGTAGCCGCCCGCCTTGAAATGAATTTTAGAAACCTCTGAGTGACGTCACAGAGGTTTTTCTGAGTTATGTCTTTGAACTTGTAAACAGTAGGTCAGTTTGTTCCCCCCCTGACGTTAGAGTCTGTATTGGTCCTTAATGAGCTCAGTCTTCCTGCTGGGGGCGTTCTCTGACTTGCCGAGGTTAAAAGAAGCAGAAGCAGAAGTTTCAGCTCAGTTTGGAGGGACTCTGACTAAAGCAGGGCAATGTTAGGATTCACACAATGTTATGAATTAATTGTTGTTTATTATTTATGATCTCAACATTCTATTGGCTTTAACGGAGGGAATGATATTATATCTGTTCTGTGTCGTCACACTGAATTCTGTTCATGTGAGGAGGATCATGCTCAACTCAACGCAGGTTTCATATTTCATACTTAGTGCCTACTTTAACACCGGGTTGTTTAAATACTTGTTTTTCATGATTGTTATGGTTTTATATATGTTAATTGTTGGTTCCAACCTCCTTCTGATTGTGGTTATCTGTATGAACAGAAGCTTACATGAACCCATGTACCTTTTTCTCTGCAGCCTGTTTGTGAATGAACTGTTTGGTAGTACAGGGTTGTTTCCATTCCTGCTGGTTCAGATCCTCTCTGACATTCACACGGTTTCTGCTCCACTTTGTTTCCTGCAGATCTTCTGTTTGTTCCTTTATGCTACTGTGGAATTTTTCAACTTAGCCGTCATGTCTTATGACCGATATCTTGCTATCTGTTGTCCTCTACAATATAACACACGTATGACATTTAACAAGGTTACTGTTCTTCTTGCTGTTATATGGTCCTATGCCTCTGTTCTGTGTGTTGTTCCAGTCATATTGAGTGTCCCTTTACAGCTGTGTGGGAACGTCATTAACAAAGTGTACTGTGACAACTTCCCCATTGTCAAACTGGCCTGCTCTGATACAACAGCCAGCAACATCTATGGACTCATTGCTACCTTCCTCACAGTCTTTGTCCCGGTATCTCTAATCTTCTTCTCTTACGTGAGGATCTTTAGAGTTTGTTTCTCTGCTTGTAAACAGACCAGACAGAAAGCTGTCAGTACCTGCACACCTCACCTCGCTTCTCTGCTCAACTTCTCCTTTGGTGTTTTCTTTGAAATATTACAGAGCAGATTTAATATGAACGGTGTTCCCAACATGTTAAGAGTGTTTTTATCATTATACTGGCTGACATGCCAACCGCTCTTCAACCCTTTTCTTTATGGCCTGAATTTGTCAAAAATCAGAATCCTAACCAGAAATTTGATTTTTCTTTGAATGTACATCACTTACGATCATCCCGCAGATTTTCAGCTTTGATTTAAATTTGTTGTGCTTTACTAATACTAACTTGCCATCGGATGGATTATAACAGAAAATGACTTATTGTGTATTGTTGAAACTGTTTTGCTTGTACAAATGAAGGGAACATTTAGATTCA